>JZKD02S1286947.1:479495-489805 GCA_000966675.3 Picea glauca | reverse complement strand
TTGTTGTGTTTTATTGTATGATTCCTTGATCACATACATAGGTTTATATTGATTTTATGCTATTACTATCACTTTGGTTGGTTGCGTTCTTTTGCAGGTTCATCATTGTATGAGCGTTGGAATGGAGCTAGGATGGCGATGGTGAGAGGAAGTAACATCTAAAATGTATGTCACCTATCCCTCTTTAGTTAGTAAATTCAATATCTAAAACTTAAGGAAAGCGTCATGTTTCGCACCTACTGATTTATCCCTTAATAGTTTTCAGGAATAAATTAAATGAATATGGACAAGTTACAAGGAACAAAGCTAGATTGGTATGTAAAGTATATGCACAGATTGAAGGAATCGACTTTGAAGAGACATTTTCCCCAGTTGCCAGAATGAAAGCAATCTGGTTTCTTTTAGCCTATGCATGCTCCAAAAATGTTAAATTATATCAGATGGACGTAAAATCATCTTTTCTGAATGGGGAACTTGAAGAAGAAGTCTACATTGAACAACCAGAATGATTTCAGTTGTCAAAGAATGCATATTATGTGTGTAAATTAAAGAAGGCCTTGTATGGTCTAAAACAGGCTCCTAGAGCATGGTACTCTAGACTGGATAAGTATCTGCAGTGGGCAGGGTTCAGAAAAAAAAGTGCAGACAATAACCTCTACATCAAGGTAAGTGAAAGTAATATTTTATTAATTTAAGTTTATTTTGATGATATTATTTTTGGTAGTGATGATGACAGGTTAAGCCAAAAATTTGCAAAAGATATGCAGAATGAATTTGAAATGTCGTTGCTTGGAGAAATATCCTTCTTTTTGGGACTTTGGATACGTCAAAGAAACCAAGGAATATTTATTTCTCAAACTAAGTATATCAGAGAAATACTAAAGAGGTTTGGAATGGAAGATTGCAAACCAGTTATCACTCCCATGCAAACCAGTTGCAAGTTGAGAAAAGATGATGATTTGAAGTCTACAGATCAAAGGCAATACAGGTCAATGATTGGTAGCCTACTATATGTGACAACATCCAGACCAGATGTAATGCAGGAAGTTGGACAGGTGGAACGATTTCAAGTAGCACCAAAGGAGTCACATGTGTTAGTAGTGAAGAGGATTTTCAGATATCTCAAAGGAATAGAAGAGTTTGGATTATGGTATCCAAAAGGAAAGGATCTATCACTTATTTCCTATACAGATGCACATTGGCCAGGTTGTATTGATGACCAACGAAGCACTAGTGGAGTAGCGTTCTACTTGGGTGAGTGTTTAGTATCATGGCTAAGAAAGAAACAATCATCAATATCTATATCTACAACCGAGGTAGAGTATATTGCAGCAGCATCATGTTGTACCCAGGTTCTTTGGATGAAACAAACTCTGACATATATATAGGTTGAGTATGATGAGACCATTCCAATCTATTGTGATAATACAAGCACCATCAATATCTCGAAGAACTCGATGATGCACTCCAAGATTAATCACATTCCAATAAAGTATCACTTTCTACGAGAGCAGGTTGCAGAAAAGAACATTAGAGTTGAGTATGGGGGCACAAAAGAACAAGTGGCAGACATCTTCACAAAACCACTTCCATAGGAATCCTTCGAATATATTTGCTAGAGACTTGGAGTTATTTCTAATCCAAAATGAATGCTTTTTGAATGCTTATCTTATATGTCTTAGATTTACACAAGGAAGCACCATAAGAGGGCAGTTCAGTCAGGGGGAGAAACCCCGGATGAAAATATACATTTGCCATTGATGAAAAAGGGGGAGATATTTATCAAATGTAGAGGACAGAGGCAGAGGATAAAGGCATGGTTCTAGGGGGATCATGAGTGATATGATTTCAATATTTCATCAGAGTGTTTCCATCAATGCCAAAAGGGGATATTGTTGATTAAGGTTGGTTGTCATTAATGTCAACCCTTGAAGAATGCCCTATTGGCCCTTGACCAAGTTTTGGGAGATTCTTGGTCATAGTGACCTATTTTGGGACTTCAACAGCCTGTCGAAGAAGGAGCACAAGATGAAGCAGAGATCAAGGGATCTCGGCCCACTTTTGGGTCCTTTTTGGGTTTTTGGGAATATGTAACGGGAATGGGATGTTGACCCATGGGTTTACCCATGTTTAGTCTTATTATGTATAAATAGAAGGATAGGCAATGTAAGAAGAAGTTGAATCAACATCTATGTGATGTGATGTATGCTAAGTGGAAGTAGGGTTTTGTAAGTGCTTTGTGCATGACTATGAGAGACTTGTAGAGCTAAGTGCAGGTGGTGGTAACAGATAGTGGAAGGCTTTGTACTGTAACGCAAGGAAGAAGGATCTAGTGAGCTGCGCAGATCTTATGTCCTGTGTGGAGTAAGGGTTTTGATGGCTTTGTTCTTGTAACTAATTGACTGAAGACAATAAAGAAGAAGAGTTGGTGGATGTAGCCCCAGGGTGGGGGTGAACCACGTAAACATTGTGTTGTATTTCTTTGTGCTTGTCTTAATGTGTTTGTGTCTTCTTTTTGTTAAGTTCTTTAAGATGATTAGATAGACCTGCTTATGCTTAGTGCTAATGATATGTGTGACTATTATATTTGATCCATATGAATGTTCTTAGTGCTTGATTTGTTAGATCTAACCTATCTATTGATGCTAAGTACTTAAGTACGTTATAACAATGTGAATGCTACAAAGCCCTGTTTTATCAACGAAGTGAGTATTGATTGTATATAGAGGAACTGATGGTGCTAAGTGCTTTATTAGTAGTTCAATCACAGATCTGTGTCCTAGCTAAGGTTACAGACACCTGAGTCTTGCAACCACCCCTGCCTCTACCTCGGGTGAGACTTCATCTGCTTCATAGGTGTTGCCAAAAGGATTAGTAGTTAGGGCTTTGTCGGTGCATTGTTGTAGCATTGAACCTTGGGTCTGGCTCTTATGCCAACAAATGGTTATGTTGTCGGGACCTGAAACTGTGATTGTTGGGAACTGAGGAAGAAGAATCTTTGTGCAAAGATTCGATTGGGAATTGTGAAAGCTCTATGTGTATATTTGTGCCCTAGTGCACAATGTCCTACTCGATTTATAAAGTTCTGTGCTAAAGAAGGAAACCCTATATGAAGAAAGGAGGTCGGATATGAAGGAAAGAAGCAAGATTTGAAATCTTTGTGCTCTAAGAAAGGTAAAAGTGAGAATTTTTTATTAAAAGAGGTAAGATATACAAGCCCTGTGCTCTGATAAAGGTAAGAATAGCTAAAACTTTTAGATCTGGAAGCTTTATTCTCTATAGAACTAAGATAAGTGGAAATTTTTGTTTCTAGAGTATGGATCTAGGTATTTTAATATAGTCTATCCTAATTTGAAAACTAGGGTATTAATGGGTGAAAGAAGACTTAATATGAATAGATATGATAAGAATAGTGAACGATATGTTATACCTATGCATAGAAAGAATGTTTGGACTAACAAGTGGATGCATGATCCTAGAAATAATTTGTTGCAGGTTAGCTACCATGATCTTAGTGCGCAGTACAGAAGAAGCTAGGGATCATTTAAAAGAAAGAGAGGATTAACCCTCTGTTACAGTTGCAGAAAACTAGGAAATTGCTAAAGAATGCCCTGGGAGAAGACCTAGTTGTCTTTGTTGCAAAGCTATGTACCATGAAGTGTTGGATTGCTCTAGAATGATTGCTAAGCTTGAAAGTATGAACATAAGACAAGAAAACCCTAAGGCAGATCCAAAAACTAAGGTTATGGAAGAACCCCAGAAAAAATCAGAGAAGGTATTGCTACAGATGAAAGACCCCTTGGATGACCACCAACATGTTAGATTATTAGAGATATTTAAAGAAAAGGAATGCATCGAAGCAAGAATATGAGACTTTGACATTGACTGTGTTCTAGATGAGGAAACACAAGTGAATTTCATGACCGAGAGAACTTGGGAATATATAGAGAGGTCTTCTATGACTCCCTCATTAGGAGAAATAGGGTTATTCAAAGGAAAACTAGTAAACCTCTGTGGAAGGCTCACTCAGATACCTATGACCGTCAATGGAACTTCGATAGAGAAATATTTTGAGATTATTCAATTTGTTGAAGACAACGCCCCGTTTACCATGTTAATAGTAAAACCTTGGATTGACAGAGATAAAACCAGAGGAAAGGAAGAAGAAGAAGTCTTGGAGCAGAAGAAACAAGAGTTAAAAGATTTCATGACCAGAAGGATCACACACTTGATTAAAGAGCATGAGAACAGGTCAAAGCTATTTAACACTATAAACCCAAATGTTGAAGCTGCAATAACATTGGAAGACTCACAAGAGACTGAAGTACCTATCTCGGATAAAGAAGAGGTTTTACCCCTAATTCCTAGGAGAGAATCTCAACAACATGAAGTAACTATGACCACAGAAGATAAGAATCAGAATGGAAAACGAACTACCGAGACGAAGCTCATTGGAAAAAAGGACAGAAAGTAAAGTAAGAAGAGAGCTAAGTTGCAGAAGGTTCCAAAGGGAACTTCGCAGACAAAAAATTTACAGAATTGGATCTTCGTCAAGATATCAGAACAACGACACATGGCACTTCACCATGGCGAATAAATATAACCTTTGGGGATATTATAACTGTTCGATCAATACTCTGAACAGGCAGAAAGGAAATAAAGGCTCGAAACTAGACCGTTGGACTGCACCATAATGGACAGAACAAGAGTTAATGAGGCTTCATACCTGTTACAAGAAAATGATTGTCGAGTTGCCTACTTATCCCATCGCAACATGCACGGAGAACACTTTTGCTAACTAAGAGTTTGAGCCCGCAAACTAAGTGAATTGTATATAGTGATCATTGCACTATTTTTGTTTGTTCTAGTGTCGTATCTAAGTTCATCATGACCCTGATAAGTTTAATCCCAGGCACATATGTCTGACAAGCTCACCACAGTTGAAGAATCAGTAATGGAAGTTCTCCTAGACTTAATGAATAAGAAAAATTCATGTCGGAGAGAGGAGTTTCTATAGGTGTAAAAGTATCTTCGATGAGAGGACTTTCGGCCTCTCCGTCTACTACTCGAGTCAGTCCATCTCGACCAGTAGATGAAAAGAGAACTAAGCATAGAGACGATCTCGCGAATGCCAAGCTGATTCCAAGTATTTTACCTGCCTATCTACCACCCCTGAGTGACGCAATCAATCGAGACAGTGTGCCTAGAGAGTTTGAATACACTTTGGTCACTGTGTACCTCCCGAAAAAGATACGCGCAGTGCACACAGACCAAGATAAGATCACAACGTTGAATTTTAGCAACTTCAACCTTGGCAACAGGAAGGTATATAACATGCTCGCTCCACATAAGTATCTAACCAGGACCAAAGGAAATAACTCAAAGATAATTCCTCAATCATGGACCCATAACCTTGCGCAGTCCACACTGCTCAACGTCATGAAGATCCTGCACTTCGGAAGGCACCAAGAAGTGAATGCATGTGTCAAGCTACTATTGTCCTATTACCGTGGAAGATACTTATGGTTAAACCATCATATCATAGTGGATCTGATGTTGATCAATCGGATCACAGGGCTAAGCATGCAAGGCCCTGACCCACAGGATTTTTACCCGAGAAAAGCCATGGATCGTGCTCTTGCATAGAAGATTAAAGACTTTTACGAAGATGTTGAGAAGGGATTGCGAGGCTACAAGGTAGCCTCTATCCAAAGTGGCACAGTGTGCCTTGCCTGTCAATTGATCGCAGGAAAGTTAGTTTGCAAGAACCGACCCACCCAAGTGACTGGATTTGTAGTCGACCTCACAGGGAAGTGCGCGGAGGGCCTACAAATGAATTGGATGAAGTACCTGGTAAACCAGTTGGAACTAGACTGTAAGGAAGAGCAATATCAAGGATACGAATTCCACTTCAACTGGATTCTTATACTGATCACTTTCATCGCATGGGAGATGTCGGAAGGTGCGACCTTCCCGGACATCGAGCCCTTTGAACCTCTGGCCACGAAGTTCAGTACACTATGGTACTCTAGCAACACGAACAAGCAATGGTATTCTAATGTCGTGTTCCACACATATTACAACCAGTTGAAGACAACCATCCAGTATGAGCCGCATATAATCCCGAATACTCTCCATCGTTTCAGACCTTTAATGAAGTTCAGTGCAGACCGCCATTTCATCTATATCACAGCGTGAGCTGATGAACACAAGGAATAGTTGTAGTCTTACTACAAGTTGACAGAGGAGGATTTGGAGGATATCACCAAGGAATGGTCAGTAGACCTCCTCATTCTAGTAGACCCTGTGGAGATGTCCAACTTAGACAGTCCAGAAGAAGTGCATCATACACCTGGACCTAGCAAGATAAAGAAGACCGAAGAGGTCCAGGATTTAGATAGTGCATCCATGAAGACTGCTTCCATCTCAGCAGATCAAGGAGGAGATGGCAGAGAGATAGATGGTGCAATATTTGAATAGAAAAAATGTGAGGTTACACCGCCTAGAGACAAGGAGGACCCCTCGAAGAAAAGGAAGGTTTCCCCTCCAAAACCTTCTTCTAGGAAGAAATCAAAAGTAACGAGGACCAAATTTGAGACCACCCTCACCTCAGACGACTTCGACTTCATCGTCACAACATTGAACGATGCTTCACTGGAGATAGTAGGCTAAGCAGGAGGAGGTGTTCAATCAGATTAAGGATGAGCTCCAAGGGATGCAGCAGGTATTACAGTCCAGCTGTGCAGTTTCTACTACGCCTCTGTCAGCAGGAACAACAGAACTAGGTGATGAGAAAACTCAACTACACCGCATCATTGATATAGTCAAATCTCGCCTTTGACAAGCTCAACAAGAGATAGCACAAGCCAACTAGGCTTTAGCGCAAGTATGGAAAGACCTTGAGGAGAAATGCAGTGCTGCAAAATGGGAAAATATTTCTCTATAAGTGAAGTGGGATGAAAAAAAAGCATAGTTATAGCAAAGCAAGGAACAATTGCTCACCGAGCAACTCGAAGTAAATAAAATGGTTCACAGAGCACTTCACTCTATGACAGTCATCGAAGTAAAGGATGAAGAACAAGTTCCATAGCAGGTGGTACAACTTGAAGAGGTAATCCAACAACTCCAGCAGTGCATAGCAGACTTGGAACTCCACATTGTGCCCGAGACCCCTCAAGATGTAAGAGACCTAAGGGAAGCAACTACCCACGGCACAATTAACAGATTAAAAGATCTTTCCTTGGAGTGAAAGCAACTGAGTAATTGCAATGCCCAGACATATGAAAACCTCACTAAGAACCCAGAGTTACAGGATTTGGATTCACAGCTCAAGGAAGCAAAACAACACGCAGATACACTACAAGCACAGTTGAAAGCCCTGTCAGTTGTATAAAGAATGAAGCGGTCTCATGAGCAAAAAACTGCCCAACAGCAGATCCATATGATTCAAAGAAGAGTGATGAAAGTTACTCAATGGATTCAACCAGTACAAGATAAGGCATGCCAATTATTCACAGAGGCTGAAAGCTAAAGAGCAGAGCTAGAAAAAGTCATTAACGCAGCAGAACATCACCTAGAAGGGCCAGTAAATGACACAGTGATCTAGAAGTTCATCGAGCAAGAGGCTACAAAATCCAGCAAGTCGAAGAAGCTTGAGGAATTAGAGGCATAATTGATCAGATCAGAGTGACTTGGGATGAGTCACAGGTGAGTTTTGGGGGCATGTTGTCCCTTGACCAAGTTTTGGGAGATTCTTGGTCATAGTGACCTATTTTGGGACTTCGACAACCTATCGAAGAAGGAGCACAAGATGAAGAAAATATCAAGGTATCTTGGCCCATTTTTGGGTTCTTTTTGGGTTTTTGGGAATATGTAACATGAATGGGATGTCAGCCGATGGGTTTACCCATTTTTAGGCCTATTATGTATAAATAGAAGGATAGGCAATGTAAGAAGAAGTTGAATCAACATCTATGTGATGTGATGTATGCTAAGTGCATGTAGGTTTTTGTAAGTGCTTTGTGCATGACTATGAGAGACTTGTAGAGATAAGTGCAAGTGGTGGTAATAGATAGTGGAAGGCTTTGTGCTGTAATGCAAGGAACAATGATCTAGAGCGCTGCGTAGATCTTCTCTCCTGTGCGGAGTAAGGGTTTTGATGGATTTTTGCTTGTAACCGATTGACTGAAGACAATAAAGAAGAAGAGTTGGTGGATGTAGCCCCAAGGTGGGGGTGAACCATGTAAACACTGTGTTGTCTTGCTTTATGCTTGTCTTAATGTGTTTATGTATTTCTTTTGCCAAGTGCTTTAAGATGATTAGATAGAACTGCTTATGCTTAGTGCTAATGATATGTGTGACTATTAGATATGATCCATATGAATGTGCATAGTGCTTGATCTTCTAGATCTGACCTATCTTTTGATGCTAAGTACTTAAGTACGTTATAAAAGTGTGAATGTTGCGAAGCCTTGTTTTATCAGCGAAGTGAGTATTGATTGTATATAGAGGAATTGACGGTGCTAAGTGCTTTATTAGTAGTTAAATCACATATATGTATCCCAGCTAAGTTTGTAGACACCTGAGTCTTGCAACCACCCCTACCTCTACCTCGGGTGAGACTTCATATGCTTCGCAGGTGTTGTTGAAAGGGCCGATAGTTAGGCCATTGTTGGTGCGTTGCTGTAGCGTTGAACCTTGGGTTTGCCCCTGTGCCAACAAGCCCCATAACACAAAGGTTGGGTAATGGACACAATATTGTTTGATGTAAATATGACTCGTTATTGTCTTGTCATGGTTGATAATAAGTATAAAAGGATGAACTCCAAAGTGGCCCCCTTATGGTAAAATCCCTCAAAGGAAGACACTTTGTGGATTGAGTTATCCTAGAAGTATCGTTAGAGAACCCATGCCTATTTGTGGAACAATGAGATGAAAACCAATGAATCTTTCAGTGAAACTATCCTATATGGATAGTGCTTGTCATGCCATTTCCGGTGGTATGTGGAATGTCACATAACTCCTCACGGTTAGATTTATGGCCATGAGAGGTTGGAGAACCCAGGTTTGGGTAATGGACCCAAGTTTGTTTGATGGATAATGATATGAGTTTTGATATATTTTTAGGTAATACTATTCTATATGGATAGTACATGTCATTCCATTTATGATGGTATGAATAATTTCACATAACTCCTCACGGTTTGAGAGTTATGGCATTACGAAGTTGGAGGACCCTCATATGTCATCTAAAATCCCCAAAAGGTCAAAGTAGTCAAAGTGGTTTAAGTGATTTTAAAAGGTAAATAATAAAGTGAAGTGATGAGTGTACTATAATTAAAAGTGAATATAAAATAAATTAATTCAATAATAAATTTAATGGAGAAATTAGAAGTGGGTTAACCCTAAAATAAGGAAAGTGGGCAAAGTGACATATAAGATGTTTTTAAGGAAGCTACTTGGAGAGTACAAATAAGAGGCAGGGCTCTCTAATTTAAGACACACTTGAGAATATTGAATACCTATATGTTTTTGATGTAACCAGAGGATATCTAAGATGAATTTCTGAGGAAAGTGAAGAAAAAAGGTCAAAATTCAAGGAAGGGTAAATTCTTTTGATGATGCTTTCTAAGGTATGTTTTTTTCAGGTCATCTCACAATTTTCGCAATAATTTTTTTTTCTAGAATGATTCAGACCATGAAATTTCTATGCCCTTGAGGAAACACATCCAAGTATCTATGGTAAAAAAATTAGCTTGTGGGTTGTTGTATTTTTGGAGTTACACTCCGTGGAAAATAGGGTTTGTGGTTTCGGGTAAACACGTCATAACTTATTCATAACAAATCAAAATTCATTAAGCCAAAATGTGTTGGTTAGAGTATAGTCTATAGTATGGTTTTTAACATTTTCAGATCAATTCAACAAATATTCCATGCGGGGCATGCTCTACAAGGTCAATCTCTAGAATAAGCCAGAATTCAACAAGGTGTGCCATTTTTTCCATAACTCCTTTTATGAGAGGTTCCAAGTAGTGACACCTGGAGGAATTGAATAAAACACACTGAAGAAAATTGTGTATCATTTTCAGATATTTATTCATTACAAGTACAAAGCTATGATTATTTCAAGTTAGGGTTTTTGACTAATCCAAAACTACTCTTGTGAGACTAAAGAAGCGTTTGATGAAAATGTCAATCTCTTGTTGTTAAAGTTAAGGAAGGTTTGAAGGTATGTGATCATATACACCAGGTCTATTACAAAGTTACAAATCATATTTGGATGATGAAATTGATGAGGGATTTTGGTTGAG
>JZKD02S1286947.1:468246-479445 GCA_000966675.3 Picea glauca | reverse complement strand
GAGGTACAAGTTGGGTACATGGTTGAGACAAGTAGTTGATGAGTTGACACATACATGAGGTGTATAGTTGATGATGTTGGTACATATTGATGAGTCATAGTTGATGAGTACTTGAGACATGATTGTTACATATTTGGTACATGGTTGGTTGCACTTGTTTATGGTACAGGTTGATTACAGATTGTTTGGTACAGGTTGGTGCATGGTTGATGCACTTGTTTATGGTACAGGTTGATGCATGGTTGAAGTTATTGGCACAGGTTTACATCGATATATCTCACATTTATAGTGTGATAGTGGTTCCATCATTCTACTTCTACTTTAGGGAGGTTGGACAGGGAAAGGACAAGTGGTTGTAGCCACCTTCCGGTTGTAGCCGAAGAACATAGGGGGTTGTAGCATCCTTCTGGTTGTAGCCAGAGAATTGGAGAGTTGGAGCTTCCCTCAGGTTGTATCCTGAGAAACTAGGGGGTTGGAGCCTCCTTCCAATTTCAGCTGGAAAACAAAGGAAGTTGGTGCTTCCAATGAATGTAATTCTTCAAGACATATAGGATAAAGCATTATGTGGTTTTCTCCTGATTTGGGTTTCCACATAAAACACTGGTGTATTATGTATGTTTGTGATTGTTCATTTCTTATTGCTCATTATTGGATAATAATTCTACATTGATATAACACTTGGATTATTTGGAGAAAAGGGATTATAATTACGCTATCACTGATTCACCCCCCCTCTCAGTAATCCAACAGGATTAAGTCATGATCATCGGATGCTCAACCGCTAGATCAATGACAGGGATAGATTGTGGAGATCGAAAGGAGAATTAAATATCATGATATTTGCAATCCTGCAATTAGTCTGGACCATCAGATCTTATAGCTTCAAAGATCGACGATTGTGGTTGACTCACCAACAAACACACAACTTCAAATTGTGGAGCTTGGGTGAAGAATTAAATCACTTGCAAGTGTTGGTCCACGATCATCCTTGAGCGTGGATCTGCTTCGAGAGTTTTCATGACCGTTGGATCACTTTAAAGTGGAAGGATAAGATAAGCAGGGAAAAAGGGTTGATAACTTGAATATCATCATATCCGACAACTGTTGGATCACTATTGAATTAATGGAAGGACTGGATAAGATAAAAGAGCAACACCGAAGATAGATCGAGTTGTTGATCTAAGATCCTAATCCAACGAATGTCATTCGTTTCGAGTCTAAATATGTGAGGAGGTTACACTCTGGAAAAATCTCACTTCAAGAATTCAGTTTGAGATTTGAAATCCCTAAATCTTGAAGAGTCAGAGAGACAAAATACATTCTCGATCGTCGGATCGTATGAAGTAAATCTTGGTCATCAGATCATCCAAAGAAGATCTCAAGCATCCAATTATCTGAAGTGAATCTGGGTCATCTGATCCAGAGCATCATTTTGAGATTTTAAATCTCCAAAGTCTAGAGAGTCGGAGAGCCAAAATACATTCTCGATCGTCAGATCATCTGAAGTAAATCTCAGTCGTCAGATCGTCCGAAGAATATCTCAAGAGTCTGATCATCCAAAGTGAATATGGGCCGTCTGATCGAGAGAGACGGTTTGAGATTTGAAATCTCCAAAGTCCAGAGAGCCAGAGAGCTAAAATACATTCTCAATCATCAGATCGTCCGGAGTAAATATCAGTCATCAAATCGTCTGAAGAAGATCTCAAGTGTCATATCGTCCGAAGTGAATCTAGGTCATCCAATCCAAAGCATCAGTTTGAGATTTGAAATCTATAAAGTCTGGAGAGCCAGAGATCTGAAATAAATTTTCGACCACTGGATCATCCGAAGAAGATCTCAATTGTTAGATTATCTGAAGAAGATCTCAAGCATTGGATCATTCGAAGTGAATCTGGTTCGTCTGATCTAGAGTGCAAGTTTGAGATTTGAGATTTCAGAAGTCCGGAGACCCAAAGGAGTTCTTGACCGTTGATCGAGAAAGGGGATGTAGAACCGTTGATCTGGTTGAGAGGTCAAAATCATGAAGTGGAGGCAAAGACATTGATTGAGAAGGATAGGTGTCTATGGATCATCAACTCCAAAAGATTGGCGTACGGAATAAATCAAGGTTTGATATTTGAAACTCCCGAAGCCCGGATTACGAAATAAATCACAGTCGTTGATTTAGGGAGGTTGGATCTGATCCATAGATCATGAAAGATCAAATCTTATTAATCCATTCAGGATCACCATCAAGATCATGAGATCGACAGTCCCATTGCATTGCAAGGTCACAACATTCTTGGATCTTAATTTTTCATGAGTCGGCCACAATCAAAACCACAGAATCGCCAAAGGCATACATGGAGCTCTGTAGAGAATTACGGGGCGAAAAGAATATTTCCCTCAAACCACCTTTGGCCACGCCCACAATCACGTGGTCACATGAGAGCATCGCCCAAGATCACATCAGTGGAAGATTGAGGAAGGATATAACATTGCTAGGCTCCACATCGGAGGTTACGCATTGAATAATAAAAAAGCACCCGCATGTATAATCCAACGACGTTGATCAAACCAAATCTGATTGAAGGGTTGTTGTTTCATTTCATAGTTTCTTGATCAATTATGATTCTGTTACACTAACTGAATCATTGTTCTAGGGCATTGGAATCATGACTCTGGAGATGTTTGAGATTCCCGACTCGGGCGTGTGAGATTTGAATTGTAATGGATGATGAGAGAAGGTGTAAAAGAAAAATTTCATGACAGATATAGGTTGTTGTTTCTCGAAAATAATTTGAACTGTATGTGATCAAGAGGAAAGGAGGGACAGAGCGTGAAATATGAAAATATGAATAACATAAGCTGGACAGAGCAAAAATGGTGAAAACAATAGACTATATGAGAACCTAAGAGAATGAGAAGAACAGAGGAAGAGCAGATGGAGAGAGACAGCAAGTGGAGCCAAGCATGAACAGATAGAAGCAGAGAAGTGTAGCAGAACAATGATGATACTGGTAAGCCATTGATAAACACTATATCACTGTAATAAATTTCAGTAAGCAAAGATTTATATCTCAGGGTGGTAGGGAGGTGCTAGGGAGGACTTTTGTCCTTAGATTTTCAAGCGGGTGCTTGAACACAGGGAGTTGTATCTTCCATCTGGTTGCAGCCAAAAAAACCAGGGTGGTAGGGTGGTGAAAGGGAGAACCATTGTTCTCTATTATATAGGTTGGTGCCTATGTGACTGGAAGTTGGTGCTTCCATCTAGTTGGCACTAGAACACTCAGGGAGTTGGTGCTTCCTTCTAGTGGGTGCTAGAGAAAACAGAGAATTGGTGCTCTCAGCAAGTTGCAGCTTGTTAAAGAAGAGGTTGTAGCCTCATTTTGAGTTGGTTCTCAAAGAAAGATGATGTACATAACTTAAAATCTTGTCTATCATTCGAAGAAGAAGAGGTTTTCTCCCTTTATGGGTTTCCTCGTGAAATATATGTCTCTGTGTATATCATATGTGTGATTGATGTTTGTTATTTATGTTGTTCATGTATTGCATAATCTTGATGATCACTTGGAGAAGATTAATAATATTTTAATAGGCATAAAATTGTTTAAGCACAGTAACAATTGATTCACCCCCCCTTCTCAGTTTTCTTAGTAATTCCAACAGTTTTGTCATCTTTTCTTAGTTGGTAGTTTTTCTTATATGCATAGAACAGTTCAATAAGAACTCGATCCACCACATGCTCTGGTTTCTATTTGGCAGGGCATATGGAAGATAACCATTTTGACTAATGACATCACAGTCTGCCAACTATTCCAGTTTCTACTAATTTGGCAGAACAGGTGGTAGACTGTTGACATGTGGCATTTTTTTACTCTAAAAGCTCAGTAATAGGAAACTCCCTTTTTTAATTTACAAAAAAAAACTATTATTCATGTTCTTAATAATGCAAGGAAGTTGTTGTAAGAATTTCAAATTTTGATGAGATATCAAAGAGAATGTGTACTCATGATATGACCCAACAAACATATATTTATTTAAAAATAAATAAGTAATTGAGATAGTTTGTGCCCCTTCTAAAGGATATAGCTTAAGGGTTGATCATTCAATAGAAGGTTATCTCTCTTACTCTAATATCATCTTTGATGTCTTATGTGGGTGCAAGAATTTTATGGATGTATTGTTGTGTCTTTGTTGAGCATTTCATATGGATGTTACATATATATCAGATCTGTCCTTGACTGATAACACTTGTTGTTTGGTGGTTTTGTCACATCTTCTTTATCAATTTTCAAGCTCTATTTGTTGCCTAGACTCAATAGCCCAAGCACAAGGCACCAAGTCTTTCTTGTATTCTCACGTTATCTCTTAAAATACAAAGAGATTATCATTCTTAAAAGACAAATAGATACAAGTTTGGAACTCTTGAAACCCACAAATAAACAAGAATGTAAAATTTAAATCTAAACTTGAATAATTCAATCTCTTAAATTTCACATTTACCAATGCCTTCAAATCGCTAGGATTATATGCATGGAGCCACAAATTGATGCAAAAATTGTATGTCAAGGCCAATAGAACCAATAGAACCAAGGAGTATTGAATCAATATATGCCAAGACTAAGAGAAGCTGAAATTATCATTAAGGGTATAATAAAATTACATTCACGGATATATAGAAGCCATAGAAATAGCCTTGTGTATATTATCAGATGAAAAATTACCCATAATGTCAATGCATTATATGCATCATTAAATTTTCAACTATATAATGTACATCTAAATGTCTTATAAAATTATTACACATCATCAATTTCTTTTAGTTTTCTTTTGTCTTTTCCAGTTCCTAAGTAATTCATCCATCTCCATGTCTTCGTTTACTGGGTGCTCTTCAACAACTGATGTTGTTTCAGTCCTTCCACGTTGAGATCGTCTGGTCTCGTACCCACAACATGGAGGCTATTATGAGGGGCCATCACCTACAAAAACAAAAAATATTAAATTTATAAGGCCAATTTTTAAATATCATTAAAGTAATTCATTAATATTAAAAAAAACTCTGCAATGTAATTATTTACCTGGTCCTCTAGTTGGCACTGTTGGAATGGTTGCCTTGTTCACCTGATCTTCAGGTCAAGGAGGATCAACTATGACATTTTATACCATTGAGACGTCAAAATTTTGTAAGTACAAAATTATTAAGTATATGATTAATATACAACCATTTTACCGTCATGAGCCTCAGTCATAGGAACATCTTGGGGATGTTAGGGAGAACCATGATCTTTTGGCTGCGTTGCACTATCAACGCTTTGTTTTCCAGTACTAATGGTTTCGTTGATAGTGTTTCTCCCCTGATTAAAACAAAGTAAGACATTAAATTATGGACGATATCAAACATTTAAGTATTTTATAAGTAATTAAAGGTTAATGTGGACTGATTTTTATTTACCTTACCCCGCAAACTGGATCTTGGGGTCTACCCCATGCTTTTCCTACGATCAACCATGACTTTATAACCGTACTTGTAACTAAATTGGAGGTCTTCCTTTGTGGTTTTAGTCCTGAAGTCGTCACCCTGCATTGCATAAGGGTATGATTTTTTAATATTTTTGGTTGTAATTACTTGAAAGTTGTAAGGCGATACAAATAATATTGTTAAGATGTTTGGGTACTTACGATTCTTGATTGTAACCTCGAGTAGCCACCCTGGCCTAGCTTGTGTTGGCCATGTTTGGAAATCCTTGATTTGGTTTCCTTCGAAGTGTCAGGCAACCTATCATCAAAATTTTCAAGTATGTTATATATAACCACACTTTTATTTAGATCTAAAGAAAATTAAAGCTAGTATTGAAATCAAAATATTGTGATTTACCTATGGGTGCCAGTTATTTTTTCTCCTAATTTTTTCAAAATATTTTCTTTTGCATAATCAATGATCACCTTCCACTCCCTCTCTGGAATCGAGGGAGGACGTTCATACCTAGGATTTTCTGCCAAGTTTCGTCCATAAACATCCTGCGTATATTTTAAATATTTACCTGCTAAGAGGTGACCTATTTTTTATTAAACGTGTCTACTCCAAAGAGGCCTTCAAGATAATCCATAATTTATTTTTTGACGTTGGAATTATGGAAATTTCGCCTCATTCATAAGGTTTCCCCAAAAATCAACAAGGCCTTTCTCTCTAGGTGCCTATAAAAATGGTTGTTTCCTACACACAAAAATATATGATCATTAATTTAAAATTAATAATCTAGATGATTTGTGCATGAGATGGACAACATGAAACGATTAGAATATGAAAAAATACCTAGGAGTCTTATTTATTTTAATGGAATCCCATTATCGTCGACCAAAAATGTGCACAGAAGGGTCCCCGTGCTTGTCACACGTCTAGCTCTAGGAAATGCAACCATGTCAACCACATCATAAGCCTCATCTCTATCACCATATCTATAGTCTAACCGATGTGTGGATGTCTAGCGGTGTGTGTCATGGCTCATATCTAAATTAGGTGTGGAAGATGCATAAGTAAATAGTACTCTAGCAGTTGTATGACACCCTGCATCAAGACTCTGTGGCGTCCTTGCAATGCCACTACTACCAACACCAGGCTAAATAGGATTAAAAAATCTCTTTATAAATATAACATTTTTTTTCGTGAGATGATGTAAAAGTTAAAGAACAAAGTTTCATAATTGGACATATGAGTACATTAGAAAAAAACACTTTAAGTTATTACCTTATATGTTTTAAGTTGTGACATAAGGAGATTGATCTTTTCTAAGACGTCGGGATTTTGATTTGGACGATCTAATAAGCTAGCAAGTTCCTTGTTCACTTTAATGATCTATTTTTTTATTAGTTCCATCAGAACAAGGGATGAATACAACCCCTCCTCATCGACAAAATCATGATCAACATGGCCTGCCGACTACATATAATTTCAACAAAAACAATATTGTTTTAGTAAAATTATATAAGAAAATAATAAAATTCGCGTAAAATGAAAGTGGAAATTGATAAAAATTTACATGTTCTGCGGCTGACCCTTTTCCATGATCATCCTGCCACATTATAATATAATTAGAACCCCCAAATATTTAAAAAAATTGTTAACGATAACAAAAAAATTGATTGCCACCCAAATAAAATCAACCTCAACGATCAACCTCCCATATTATTATAAAATTGGGACCGTGAAATATTTAAAACAATGTTAAATATAAAAAAATATACATAATGCAATAAGTAGAGGTTTCTTAAGGAGGTGTTTCATAAGTACTCACACACTATTAGTTGATGGTTCTATTCGATTCAAATGGTAATCCACTAATAACTCTTCTCCATGAGCTATTTTTTTTATTGTACATAGGACAACCTATTCTCTTCGCGTCCCGCATATATGCAATTCAGTTGCTTGTTTATTTTCCCAGGTCATGTGATGTTTATAAACCCTGCGATATTTCCATAAGATTTAGGGCTTCCATCAATATAGATAGTCGCTCCCTTATTTTTATCCTTGTTTATTAGTTGTATATAATTTGCAGTGAGTGCATATCTCTGCATACTTCGCATGTACCGGACCAATCGTATTCAATCATTATAATTGTAACAAAGTCTGACAGAGCCCATCAATTTAGTTACTGTATTGTATTTTATAGTTATTCCATCCATGGAAAATATCCCTAGGCCATGCAAGGAGGATGGTGCAATGTGATATGTCCTATTGTTGACAATGAAGTCAACATCTATAGGAGTTAGTTGCTTAGGTACCCATTGTTTCACCAGATGATTATACTTGAGTGGCACCTCTATGTATCCTATGCTCTCATCATCATAAGAGCATGATCCTCCTTCGGCAAGAAAAAATCCCTTGCATCTACAAAATTTTCTTCTGACTTTTTCACCTTTGGTCCTTGTTTGTTTATCATATCTACTAGATGTAGTCGCATTTCTCTCTATTTGTCCTAATCTTTCCTCACTTGACGAAGAAATATCTGACAGGTACATGTTTGGTTGTACCTTTAGTTGCATGTGCACATATTGTTAGTGAGTAGTCCATCCTCGTCCTAGTTCCAATTTTTTAACTTTTTTTTCTATATTCAAAGTTCTAAATAAAATTTGTATATATTTAGTTTTGGATGCACAATTAGACTAGGGTGAAATTACCAATATTAATACGGGCACTCATGCATGCAATGGATTCCAAACTTAGTGAAGGGTATGAATCTCTATGTGGGTACACCTTAATTCAACTCACTTATCCATGCAAGAAAAATGCACTATGGTTAGATTTCAGTGCCATGGATGATTTTAGGGGATAAATTTCGCTCATGGGATAATTTTCCATGGTTTTTCCCAAAAAAGGATTCACTATTCCAAAAATGATTCAGCCAAATTCTATAAGATAAAATTATTATACCTTAAAAATCACCAAAAGTTTATACAAACTACATAAAATCCTTAGAAATTTGAATATTTGTACAAAAATATCGCCAAATATTTTATAGTTGGCATACAAAGGATTAGTAAGACTCGCCAAGGTTTCTACATTTTAAAATAAATTTTCATCCTTAAAATCATCCCTAGATTTCACACTACGGAATAGTGGTCAACCACCTAATGTAATGTGATATCCCTCTTGATTTTGGACATATTAAGGACATATTGATGTGATAACACTAAGGACATGATAGATAGGAGTTATTATGATGTTAAGGGAAAATCCAGGATAAAAAAATTACTCATTTGATGGTGAAATCATTGTGATGGATCTAAATCAAGAATGGGTTTACCATAATGGCTTGCCATTTCTCTCTCAAAGGAATGCAGGAAATATCAAAGGAGAGATAAGGGGACAAAGATTTTGTTAGCCTAGGGGAGAAATCGTAACAAGGACTCAATTATATGGGTTGTCTAGTTAGTACATGCTTAGAGAATATTCATGTAGGCCGACATCTCCAACTAAGCTAAAGTTTTGGTTTGAGTATGCAACATAGGGTGGCGTGTTATTGTCAAAAGGTGGTATATTCCCACCTTCACCTCCCATACTTGGATGAGTACGTGGTCATATACCATGGATGCAAGAGGGTGGAATGTTGAACATATTCATGACTGAATTCTAGTTTCCCTAAATGTTAGAGTTTTGAGGCTGCATGTATTCCTATACAAGAGTTTGGGAGAATGTTGGATGTATACTTGGTTTTTGGGTTGTGTAGAGGTTTACATGAATTCTTGGTTTATGGGTTGTGTAGAGTTTGACATGAATGCTTGTTTTTTAGATTGTGTGTAGCTTGACATGAATAATTGGTTTACATATGGAGATGAACGTTTTGGAGTAGGACATTTACATTCCTTGGCTAAGGTTTGGAAATTTTTTATTGTAAGGGGCCAATTTTTGTTGCTACACATTTACTTTGCTTGTTTAGAATATATCAAGGATAAAAGTTCAAGATAAAGTTTGAGGAACCATCAATATAGATGTACCAATACTCATGGATCTAAGGGATAATGGGATGGTTGATGAGGAGACATGAGGTTCAATTCAGCCATGGATAGTGAGTGGAGCAACCACTTGAGAGAAAGAAGGAAATATATATGTTCCATCAAAAGGGGGATATGTTGAAGATCCCAAGAGAGGGTCAGATCAAGGGAAACAACTATTGATCTAAGAGGAGGGGATTCCCTCTTGCTTGGAAGAGAGGTGAGTTTCAAGCTAAGAAGGAGGTTTAGTGAGTTTAATGTGAGGACCTCACAATATATCAAGGCCTTGTGAGAACTCTAGCTCAAAACCTTGGAGGCAAACCGAATGGTGGTATATTCCCACCTTCACCTCCCATACTTGGATGAGTATGTGGTCATATACCATGGATGCAAGAGGGTGTAATGTTGAACATGTTCATGATTGGATTCTAGTTTCCCTAAATGTTAGAGTTTTGAGGCTGCATGTATTCTTGTCCAAGAGGTTGGGAGAATGTTGGATCTGTACTTGCATGTTTTTGGGTTGTGTAGAGGTTTACATGCATGCTTGGTTTATGGGTTGTGTAGAGTTTGAAACAAATGCTTGGTTTTTAGATTTTGTATAGGTTGACATGAATACTTGGTTTACATATGGAGATTAATGTTTTGGAGTAGGACATTAACATTCCTTGGCTAAGGTTTGGAAAGTTTTGATTTTAAGGGGCCAAGAAAAGTATGAGCTAATTATCTAGATAAATGGAAGCAAAATGACCCAAATTTTAAAAATACCATGCAAATGTCATAGTTCACTTAGTACACCTATACAAAATTGAATCAAATGTCATCATTTATAACATAGTAAAATTATATGATTATAGAGACCACCATACACATCTTAAATACTCATAACAATCATGGGGGATTCACTTTGTGGATGACGAAGAATTATCTAAGGGAAATGGGAAATGGGTACTCAAAGAAAGATACATAGGGACATATACCTCTAAGTGCATATCCTCAAAGTAAATCATCATCCTTGTATCATATTTTAACAATTGAGTGGTGAAGTAAAAATGGATGTGGTGGGGTCAGATAGCAACATGATCAACAATGGAAGTGATATCACCAGATTTCATAATAACATGGAATGTCATAGGATCATTTTAGGGGTCCTAAAGAGGCATAGATGGAACTTGCATATTCTTCAATTGTTTCCTTTATCAATAATAGTTGGTAAAAGAGTGGGGACATCTACATATTTGGTAAGTTGGTTTCAAATTAGTATAATCAAATCAAAGGGTACAATTTTAGGGGCTCTCGGGATAACAAGATCCAAGTGTGGGTTTCCCCATCTATCTTTACCAATGAAATATGGAGTAATATTATGGTTCTATCCATCATTAGTGGGTGGAACAATAAGGTTTATATCGGATATGGAAAAGAAAATAGAGTTGGTTGGATATTTCGGTCACCCAAGTACAAATGGCCTATTTGGTATAATTTGGAAAATTAATCTAATTCTGCATTAAAATGAAAATAAAACATTATTATTTTCCTTCTCCCACCCGTTTGTAAATTCTAACCTTGTACAATATCTACTGCAAATCGATATTCAGAAAAGAACAGAAAAGATACAGTGGCAAATACAAACATTACACAGAGATTTTTCACCTGGAAACCCAAACCAGGAAAACCAACATATATTATATTGATACACATTGTGTTACATTGTTTACAATACAATATACATAT
>JZKD02S1286947.1:452452-463265 GCA_000966675.3 Picea glauca | reverse complement strand
TATATATATATATATATATATATATATATATATATATATATATATATATATATATATATATATATATATATATATATATATATATATATATATATATATATATATATAATAATTAATTAATATATGGTATATACATGACTTATTCTCCCCACTTTACCATATAAAGTTCCTTAAAACACCCATCCCCTATGCATATGAACCTATAATAGTACCCACATTCTTCTTAGAGGCAAAAAGTTGCCTCTAAAGTTGTCATCAAGAGCCTTGAACAAGTCCTCAAACCAACATAACATAACTTAATTATCCTTTAAGAGGGATATAGGCATCATGATTAGGTTTTGTACATTGAAAATGGGTGTAGATGCATAAACATGGCAAGTTGGAAACAATGGCCTAAATCCCTAACTAAAACTTCTTGAGCTCATGAACCACCTGTTAGCACCAATTATTGTAAAGGGGTGTTTTCTCTCCGGATTCGAGCCCTTGGTGTGAAATGCGAGAAATGGGGATTTGAAACCCACCAAATGCAATTTATCGAAGGTCGTATCCATGAGCGCAAAACACATCACTCGAACAACTCAGCAAGCAAGTGAATGAGTTTGTTTTTCAATGACAGAGATCCCATCAGGCAGATCAGATCAACCATCGTCGGGTGATTGTGATCATAGAGTTGAACAAGGAATAACATCAAGTAGAGTTGTGATTTCACGAGTCAGAAGTGGTCAAAGGGTCGAGTTACAAGGATTCGTGAAATGCGAAATCACGAAATGATCTGATCCATCCTTCTCAGCAGGACGTGTGGCACACGATTAAGCTTTTCGTGATTTCGTGAGTCAGGAAAATCAGATAGCAGAGTCTTTAGAACTCACGAAATGTGAAATCGTGAAAAGATCATAGCCGTCAATTAAAGAAAGATCTGAGTCCTCCGATCTTGTGGGACAGGTGGCTGTCAATCCAAGCCTTTGGGGAAATGAGCTTCAGGAGTTTCAAAGTGAGAAGTGCATGAATTTCCCAAAGGGTCAAAGTCCCGAATTACCTAAATGTCAAAGGATACATCTCAGCTGCCCAAACCTAAGTGACACGTGGCACCAGGTTAAGAGATTTATTGGTTTTGTGAGATCGAGTTTCGAGAGTTTTGAAATGAGCCACGAGAAAATATTTTGAAACGCAAAATTGAGAAATCAATCTAGGTCATTCAAGCTAGCGGAGCACGTGGCAGCAGATAAACGATTTCGCAGTTTCACAGATCGGGACATTGGAGATCAAGAGGAGTGAAAACTCCCAAAATGCAATGTCTCGAAACGCCTTTGGAGATAGGCGCAAGGTCATGACTCATGGTCATGTGAAAGAAAGGTTTAGGAGAAGCAACCAACCCTATTCGCGTATAGAGGACTAATTCCGTGTCCAACAGAAGCATCGTAGTTGTTGATTGTGGAGTAGATCTGACCGTCGGTCAGATAAGAGATTTCATGGTTTTGAGGATTGAGGAATTCGAAGGTGAGCCATATGAAAACCCCTGAAACGTGAAATGCCAAAATGCCTTTGAATATGGAAGCAAGGTCATGGATCTAGGTTACATTAAGGGTGGAGCCAAAAGAAAGGGAAGCTAGCCTCTGAGCCTTGGAGAGCAGGCGTCTGGTCGTCCCCTGAGCATTTTGTCTCGTCCACTCTCCAGGGAAAAGCAGTTAATGTAAATTGAGCAAGTGGTTGAAACCTTGGCTCAATCCATAAATGGAAGGCATGGAGGGTATGGAGAAGTCATCCCATGGTACCCCTACGAATAGGTTTCCCTGCAAGAGCCATGTCGATCTGAGCCCATGTCAGACAAGAGACTACGTTCACAGTCTGCTAAAAGATCATGCAAATGTAAAGCTTTGAATGTAATGACTCAGCCACTCCTCTGTTGTCAGTGGCGAGTGGCTCTGAGTATATAGGAGTCATTTTGATACTTTGTGATGGTCGATGTTTGAGCGGAGCTTCTGATTGTAAAGCTTTAGTAAAATCCTCTAGTTCTCTAGTTATGCTATGTATTTGAGACTTCTTGTCTAATGAAATTCAGTTTCCTTTTCATCTCTTTGTAACGACTGTGTTAAAACACTTGGAATTGGAGGATCCAGTCGAGGGTAGTTATGTTTTTGTGATGTAGGTTTGATCACTGCAATATTTACACCAGTTTTAATCAGTTTCCTGTGTTATCTTTTCCCTCTTACACTAAGTAGCTCGAAATTGGAGGATCCAGTCGAGTTGTTACTGTAGCATTGTGATGTAGGTTTGATCACCGTGTTGTTATAACTATGTCGTTTAGGCATATATTAGTGTCTGAAACTTTGGGTCCAAGAGGATATTGTTCTTGAAGATTTTCTTCCTTAGGCTACTGGAAGATCGGATATCCATAGCAAACTCTTACATTTTCTCACCAAGTCTTCCCTCTGCTAATTTTAAACTCAACTTCTTAACTAGAGTTAGATCAAGACCTCACTTTCTTATGCTTTACCTCGTCCATGATTTTGAGTTAAAGAGATATTCGCTTAGGTCTGCATCCATTCAACCACCCTTATTCATTCATCGAGACATATAAAACTGATGGGTATCAGGCTTACCTTTGTCGCAATCCAGAGGTGACTTCTGGTGCTAACATTTCTAGCACCATTGTCGGGGAAAAAATTGAATATTTTCCCTAGGATTGAACGACAAATATTACTGGTTCTGAGGGTGCATCGGAACCTATTACATCGAAGAATGCAATTGTGCACCTGGTGAATCCACTGTGGTGACTCCACTTTTTCCACTTCACGATTTTAGTTGTGGATAATTTTAGCACACCTGAAAGCTGGCCCAAAGGAGCTTTCTCGAGAAGGTTTTCAACAGCTTCTTTCTCAACTTGAGAAGTTCTCTAGGGGAACGAAAACGTTAGGAGATGGCCTTTGATGGTGAAAAAAGACCAGACACATTCAAAGTTGTGCATCATTCACCTGGCGACTCCGTGATTAAAGGATCGATCAGTGACACCACTTGTTAGAAATGGACAAAATCTTGGCTCGGTGGTTTGAAAGTTTTAATTTTTCTGTTGTTCCTGGTTTTCCTAATGTTTTCCCTACAATGGATGAATGGGGTGATTATTTGACCATATTTAGAGGGCATGTAGAGGACAACCCTTCTCAACATCTCTGTGAGTTTCATGAACTCATGCATCAGTGGGAAATACGTCATGAGGATGTACTAATGAATATGTTCATGTTCTTATTAGCAGGGGATGCTCATAAGTGGTATCATTCTTTACCCCCTGCTAGCATTTCTTTACTGGGAGAATTTCATGGAGCCTTCAATAGACATTGTCATAGGTTTTACTCCTTTGAGTTTATTTGTCATAACTGTTGTGAGGAATGTGAAGACAGTGATCAAGATATGGTTGTGTCTAATGAAGGTCGTGATGAGGAAAGTTGTGAGGATGGGAAACAGGAGGGAAAAGATGCTCTAAGTGAGATGATGGAGCTGGAAAAATCTCTTTCTACAGAGATTGAGAAATTGAAGACAAATCATGATTGTTTCCTTTTTGAGGAATATGCAGAGGATTATCTAGTCCCATAAGTAGATGTTCTTGATAGCCCTGTTATCGCACAGTTTGTAGCTAGGTCAAAAAGCTAGAAGATAGAGGCCAAACTGGCGTAACAGGAACCTACCCCACCCAATGTCACCATGATGGGGAATTTCTTTCTCTTTAGGGAGGTTAGGCCCAGGGGAGACATCTCCAATAACCTGGAGTTTTGAAGAGGTTAAGGTATAAAGGTCAAAGTGAAATTCCCTCTTCACAGGTCACCACCAAGAGTAGATAGTCCGGCTAAACAATGAATAATGAAGTGTAGGCCCAAATGAGAACACCTTCCCGGAAAAAAGAAACAGAAGACTAATACATGTAGGCTATGATTTAAAGGGTTAGTACTTCATATAACTATCTGATATCAATACATAAGCAATAGATATTGACTTGATCAATGTTTATAAATACAACAATGAAATAATATCAATTCATCAATATATACCAAGATGATGTAGCAATCAGTGTGTCAAATCAATCCTTTATTCAATAACTGCTTTTAAACCATCATCTAATTGCCTATGAATAAAACTTGCTACATCAAGATGGGATAACCAAGGATGACGTCAGCCTTGTTAGGGTTAGTAGTTAGTTAGGGTTTCAATTTATAAGAGTTTGAAAGTTTGTTTCACCACTATCACTTCAACGTTGGAGACCTAAGATCAGTGCCTCAAGGGTAGATGGAGTCAAATCAAGGGAGGACGCAATAGTTGAAGGAAAGAGGCTAAGGACTAGAGGGAAGGGTTCTGAAGTGCTACAATGGTAGGGCAACATAAACAAAACCCTAGGGGAAAGAGGCTCACTCTGGTGTTGCTTAAACAAGGCCACGTGCTCTTTCCTCCTTCCTTAGGTTTAACTTGGCAAAATGGCTAGCATAAAGGATAAATCAAGACATGAGAGTGTGATGAGGGAGAGTGTTGCTAAGGCAAGGCCCTAACACCAAACCCTAGAAGCAGGACGACCCTAGGTGTAGATAACCTAGGCCTAGGACATCTCCTCCTTATTGACTTTTAAAGGTACAACTAGCACAGAGGAAGAAGCAATAAGACTGTAGCAATGGCTAGGCTCTTTCTTCCTTCTTCAATGGCTGAAAATTTATCTTTTAGGGGACATGAGACAACGACCTACTTGAGTGTTTATCCCCTAGGGTTTTAAAATCAGCAAAGTTTATAATAAATGCAAGAATATAAGACTACAACCATTCAATTAAGAAGTTTTGCAGAAAAACAAACACTTACATATCATGATGAAATAACATTGCAAACCCTAGTTATAAACCTTCCTTCAAGAGAAATTCCAAAAATGCCAAGAAATGCCCTCTTTCAACAAGTGTGCCTCACTTAAAGAGAAGAAATACCCAAGTAGGGTGCAAAAAATCAGATCTCACTAATGAGTGAGTGTTGTGTTATGTCAAAATGAGGATAAAACTCCTCAATATATACTGTATCAATGACCTTTAATTAATTTTAGGTCATAAAAATTAGCCAACAAGGATTTAAACCAAAATCACACTTTTTTTACATTAAATTGTCAAATTAAAACCCTAACTGAGCTGTAATAAAGGTAAAATCCCCTTCAAGGGAGGCACTAGCCCTTTTCAGGGCAAATGAGACATCCACGAGCAAAACTTTAGTCCCCCAGGGGCTTCTCCAACATGCCACACGTGCCACTGCTTCCCAGTCTACCTCCAAGAATGACCATGAAGCTGGATGACATCATGGAAAGGATGGGGACACTCTGAGCCTTCCAAGGCCAACGTTCCACCGAAAAGGGGTCATTCCCCCTAGGTCGGGCTCTGCCAAAGTGCCTATGGTGAAACGTCCTCTTCTTCTCTGGTGAAAAACCTCGGTCAAACACTGTCTTGTCTCTACCCCTCTGATGGGGTCTCAGCAACCATCTGATGGGCTCTTCATCCCCATGGAGGTCCGAACTAATCATCTCCCCATGTGTACCTGTCCATATGGTACCTGTCCATCGGGCATGGTCCTTCACATCAAAAACTATGCCCTCCATGGAATCATTAGTCACAGGGATCATAGAAATGTTAATCACATTTAATCATTAATATTATCAAACATATGCATAAAAACCCTGATATATCATTCAATATCTCAAAGACGTTACAAAAACCTATAATACAAGGTTGAGAAAAAGTACAAGACACCTTATTGGGCTAGTATCCAGACATACGGGTAGAGTGAGAGCCAGGGATGCATGATATTACCTGTGGGTGCCTTTGTAGAAGGCGAGCAAGCTGTACCCGTCATGGATGCAAATTTTTCCAAGCCCTTTCTTGCCTTTATTATTTTCTTTATTTGATTTTTCTTCTTCTTTTTCTTTTTATTCAAGGGCTAACCAGAGGACACTACCTTGGCGTGGTGACCAGAGCTAACAATGTTACCCACAAGTACTTTCACAGAGATGATAAGGTTATCTCATGATGAGACCCCCTTTCCCTTGGCCATGCAACCAAAGGTCACTGCCCTGGCATGGTAACCAGATGGTGGAAATGTCATGTTGTTAGGTACCCATGAACATAATAGGTTGGCTTGTGATGAGACCCCCTATCCTATTGACTAGGTCTTGTTTGTTATTTTTTCAGGTCCCTCTTGTTTCTTGCTAAGAGGCCTTTTATTGCCTTCTAGGGATCCCTGGGTGAAGCATCTCAAGGTTTATTTCTAGGCTTTTATCTTTTACCAGTTGTTTTTACCTTCTGGGCCTTTAGCCCCTTCTTCCCATGAGATAAGGTGCAACCCCACAAACAGATCATCCTAATGCCTGGACAAGGTGAATGGGATAGATGAGTGGGAGATAAGATGGAAAAGTGGTGGTATGATGGGAGCGAACGATGGCTCTTCAGAAATCCCCCTGGTGGCAAACCAAAACCCATGGGTATAGGCTTTCTAGGACATCCTATCAATCTCCCTAAGCATGGTCAAGTGGGCCAATGTAAGATCCAAGCAGTTGTCAGAGATAAAAGGAATTAGATGCATACATTTAAAGGTTATAATGATCAAAGGTGACACATACCATGATACCTGGACCAATTACCTCATGGAGTAAGTTCCTTCTCCGATACAAGACCAAGTCGATGGCGATGGATGCTACTACTGCTGACAAGATGAATCTAATGAAATAATAAAAGGATGGGCCCTCCAAGGCTATGATCAGGTCAATCCTGCTCTCAATACTCCATGTCTAGGATTTGTTGGCCTCAAGACATGATCTCCTAGTAATCCCTAAAAATCGGGGATAACATCTGGCTCCAACTCAGGGACATGTGCTCACCGTAGAGCGCATGAGAACCTCAACATCTCTGGCATAACCTGCATACCTACTCAACTCGATAGGGGCATCAGTAACAAAAATGGGGTGGTAATGCCACCCCAACAAATATAGACATATATATATATAGATATAAACTGAAATAAAGCAATCAATATGAAAATTTGAAAGCAAGTTAACATGAAATGAAAATGTTATAATACACGAAGAATGCCTACTTACCTGTGAAGTCAGGTTACCCCATCCGGGTGGGGTTTGAGTAGGTTCCCGCTGACGGGCACTGTGCGCCTTCGTCTCTCTAATGTAGATAGGTAATAAGAGTCATTAACTGACTTTATTCCAACCTTAAAAGGGCCAAGCCAAAAATGATTGTTTCTTTTGATATTAGTAGGCTTCCCTTTATTGGCATCCCACATCCATACTATGTCCCCCTCCTTGTACTCTCTGACTTTGAAATTCGTCGTTCCCTGAACAACCCTGGTGTATTGTGTAGAGGGAGGTGGGTGGGATTCTGCTATAAATATTTCCTATTGTGAAGGACGGATCCATACATCATATTCTCTTATGGTCCCAACTTCCCTATCTTTATACATGTCTATGAGTTGCAGGTATTTTTCTTTTGTGGACCTTTGTATCTGATCAAAGTCTTCTTTTGTTGCAAAAGGTGTATCTTTTGGAGAATATTTATGGGGAGTCTATCTAGTTTTGTCACGTGCTTTTTCATCTTTGATGGAATCACTGAGCTCTTGCACATGAGTTGTAGTCATAGGTATGGAGATGACCAATAGTTTCATATTTCAATGGCCCATCTGATCCTTCGAAAAATTTGTCAAATCGCTCTTTGAGAGATGACACCATGATGACTTCTTTCAAAGGGATGGTTACAAGCATCTTGGATAATGCCCCTTCAAAGTCAAAGTTTAGGTTAAACCTTTTAGTCTTGGATGTTTTAGGAAAGATTATATCCAAAGGTGGTTTTTTTGTTTGGTCAGCGGCAGGTTGGTTCAACTTCTTTCTCCTATACACCTGGAACTCTTGTTTCTTTAGCCTTTCTTTTGATTCCTAGTCTAGTTTGTTTATTACCTCCATTCTGGATGACCTGGCCTCTTCTTTTATGTCCTCTTGATGCTCTTCAACGGTGATATTTATTTGAGGACCTTCTATGATGTGGCCTATATTCTTCACTTGTTGATGGCCACCATTACTGTAAGGCTTCACTGCATTGAAAACACCAAGGGTTTTCATACACAATGATGGTGCTTGTAACTTCTATGTCTTTAAAACATCTTTGCTCCACTCAATGATGTTACTTACTCTCTATATTGGATAGCCATCTTCATCCAAATCTTTAGAGATATTAGAGGCATCATCGGGATAATCACCCCAATCTGTGTCTTCTTCTATCAAGGGAAAAGTGGGGCCATCTTGAAACAAGTATGGATCCATTGATTTGTAATCAGTAGGTCCAATATCATCTATTGATGATAAAGAGGGTGTTTTCTCATCTTGCTCAAGCTGACCAGTTTGTAATAGTGTGGGAGTCCCCTCAAAACATAATTGGTCATCTGGGTCTTGCTTTGTCAAAAAATGAACGATTTCGTGTTAACCCTTTGCAAGATATAGGACATACTAGTGTCTAAGTTGTTTCCATTATGTGCCCGGGGCTCTTCATACATATTGGTTTCACTCAAGTCTTGATTTTCCCATATTGGTGTGTTCAAGACAAACAAGGAATCTTCAAAGTTAGGTTTTTTATGTGTGTCCACACCCAAATCCTCAGATGGTTCACACTGTCTTGAGACGTTTGAGACATTGTTGATATTTGAGAAATCTATGCTCCATTTCCTTTTGGGAGGCATGAGTTTTACCTCCAGAATTTCTAGTAAATTGGGTTCATCTTCGGTGATATCCTCGTGACTAGATTCCCAAGGGTCATTATTGTATGAGAGATTGACTTGATGGATGTAGTCTTCGAATTCCAGATTCTTCTCAATCTAACAAGAAAAATCTTATGCTTCTTCTAGAGTCGAGGGTGACCAATCTTTGAGAGTGAACTGCAAAAATCCTTCCAAGGAGTTCAAGTAGTGTTGGAGGACAACTTATTCCAAGAAACTAGGTCTGATCTTCTTGAGGAGAAGGTTGAACCTGTCATTGAAATCCCTAATGCCCTCACTAGAGGCTTTGCAAATATCATTATATTGAGAGTAAAGGGAATCCGTGCTTTCTTCTTCACACCAATATTTCTTGAAGGCTTGTTCAAGATCTTCAGGGGTTTTGATGCTTCCCTTCGGGAGTTTGTTAACCCATCTTCTGGCACTTCCGGTGAGTGAGCTCACAAAGAGCCTTAAAAAGACATCAGGGTGTTCTTGTCCGGATTGGTGAAACTAGAATGCATCATGGAATTCATTCCAATGAGAGTTTCCATAGGATCCATCTTCCCCTGAAAACTTAGGTATCCAGGACTCACCTTCTTGGGTAGATAATGTACCCCCCTTGGGTGTTAGGTAAGCTTAAAGGACCAAAGAGTTCTTTATGAGACCATTTGGGAGAACTTACAGGGGTGATAGGATTTGTGGAGGTCATAGTAGTAGATGAAAGTATATAGTGACACCCACTACAGGTTGTCATTAGCTATTTGTGTATTCGCAAGATGATTTTCTTGAAATCATCAAAGAAAAGGGAAAACACCCTAGTGGAGTCACTAGGTAAGCTTGTAAGATAAGGATTCTGAGGTAAGGCTTACCGAAAAGATTTGTCGTATGAGGAGAATTGACTCAGTGTTCCTCGGCAATGGCACCAAAATGTTATCGCACAGTTTGTAGCTAGGTCAAAAAGCTAGAAGATAGAGGCCAAACTGGCGTAACAGGAACCTACCCCACCCAATGTCACCATGATGGGGAGGTTCTTTCTCTTTAGGGAGGTTAGGCCCAGGGGAGACGTCCCCGGTAACCTAGAGTTTTGAAGAGGCTAAGGTATAAAGGTCAAAGTGAAATTCCCTCTTCACAGGTCACCACCAAGAGAAGATAGTTCGGCTAAACAACCAATAATGAAGTGTAGGCCCAAATGAGAACACTTGCTCGGAACAATGCAACAGAAAACTAATACATGCAGGCTATGATTCAAAGGGTTAGTACTTCATATAACTATCTGATATCAATACATAAGAAATAGATATTGACGAGATCAATGTTTATAAATACAATAATAATATAATATCAATTCATCAATATATACTAAGATGATGTAGCAATCATTGTGTCAAATCAATCCTTTATTCAATAAATGCTTTTAAACCATCATCTAATTGCCTATGAAGAAAACTTGTTGCATCAATATGGGATAACCAAGGATGATGTCAGCCTTATTAGGGTTAGTGGTTAGTTAGGGTTTCAATTTATAAGAGTTTGAAAGTTTGTTTGACCACTATCACTTCAACGTTGGAGACCTAAGATTAGTGCCTCAAGGGTAGATGGAGTCAAATCAAGGGAGGATGCAAAAGTTGAAGGAAAGATGCTAAGGACTAGAGGGAAGGGTTTTGAAGTGCTGCAATGGTAGGGACCCAGAAACAATACCCTAGGGAAAAGAGGCTCACTATGATGTTGCTTAAGCAAGGCCTCGTGCTCTTTCCTCCTTCCTTAGGTTTAACTTGGCAAAATGGCTAGCATAAAGGATAAATCAAGACATGAGAGTGTGGTGAGGGAGAGTGTTGCTAAGGCAAGGCCCTATCACCAAACCCTAGGAGTAGGACAACCCTAGGTGTAGATAACCTAGGCCTGGGACGTCTCCTCCCTCTTGAATTTTAAAGGTATGACTAGCACAGGGGAAGAAGCAATAAGAGTGTAGCAATGGCTAGGCTCTTCCTTCCTTCTTCAATGGCTGAAAATTTCTCTTTTGGGGGACATGAGACAATGACCTACTTGTGTGTTTGTCCCC
>JZKD02S1286947.1:435487-451663 GCA_000966675.3 Picea glauca | reverse complement strand
TGGCTCATGATGAGACCCCCTTTCCCTTGGCCATGCAACCAAAGGTCACTGCCCTGGCGTGGTAACCAGATGGTGGCAATGTCATGTTGTTAGGTACCCATGAACATAATAGGCTTGCTTGTGATGAGAACCCCTATCCTCTTGACTAGGTCTTGTTTGTTATTTTTTTGGGCCCCTCTTGTTTCTTACTAAGAGGCCTTTTATTGCCTTCTCGAGGATCCCTGGGCGAAGCATCTTGAGGTTTTATTTCTAGGCTTTTATCTCTTACCAACTGCTTTTACCTTATTGGCCTTTATCCTCTTCTTCCCACGAGATAAGGTGCAACCCCACAAATAGATCATCCTAATGCCCGGACAAGGGGAATGGGACAGATGAGCGGGAGATAAGATGTAAAAGTGGTGGTATGATGGGAGTGGACGATGGATCTTCAGAAATCCCCTTGGTGGCAAACCAAAACCCATGGGTACAGGCTTGCTAGGAAACCCTGTCAATCTCCCCAAGCATGGTCAAGTGGGCCAATGTAAGATCCAAGCAATTTTCAAAGATAAAAGGAATTGGATGCATACATTTAAAGGTTGTAATTATCAAAAGTGACACATACCATGATACCTGGACCAATTACCTCATGGAGCAAGAGACTTCTCTGATACAAGACCAAGCCAATGGTGATGGATGTTGTTGTTGTTGACAAGACAAATATGATGAAAGAAGAAAAGGATGGGCCCTCCAGGGCTATGCTCAGGTCAATCCTTCTCTTAATAATCCATGTCTAGGACCTGTGGGCCTCAAGACATGATCTCCTAGTAATCCCTAGAAATCGGGGATAACAAGCCCTACTGATGATGATAGCATTGAAGATTTCATGATTGTAGAGGCCTTGCATTCTGCTCCTAACATGCCTGTTGTACCAAGCTCCGATGATTATTCAGATGAAGAGCAGCAGAGCCCCACATCACAGTTTGTTGACCAAAGGAGTTGTTAGCCTGTATATGACAACTACGAATCAGATTCTAAGATGGATATGTAGGATTTCCAAGAGCAGACTGTAGACCCTTATCCCCTATTTTTTAAAGGAGATTATCATGAGAAAGTCAACCATCCTTGGCCTATAGAAATCACTGAGTAGCATGATGAAGAGAAGAACTTTCCAACAGGTCTTGTTTATGATAATTATGAACCTGGCCCTTGGGAGAGACAAGAAGAAGAACCATAGGAGCAGCTGGAGGAGAAGTTTATCTCCTTCGTTTAGAGAGTAGCCACCTCCTAAGAACAGTTAGCCTGCATCAGCTTCTCATCCTTCTGTTCCTACTAGCTACATCCATCCCTTTTTGAGTAGTTGTGTAGTAGAGAAAGTTGTCTATTACAAATCTTCCAGAATTTGCCACTCATTCTATGAGCCTATCAACGACTACATGGAGTGGCATTTCCTTCATACCTTGGAGCCACCCTATTTTATCTCAACTTAAGACCTTGGAGAAAATCTGAAGGATGTAAATGTTTTGTTGTCATGGTTGCATCATCTATTACCAATCATCGATAGAGTAAAGGAATTTTCAATCAGGAAGTTACTTGAATGGCTATGGTGGAAATTCGCTTTCACCTAGAATTATGTAAAAATTTGTTAGTTTAGGAATATACATAAATAAGCTCCTTGGAGCATGTGTTTTTTTTTTATCTTACTTATCAAAATGTATTTTCCATTGGGTGTTTTGAACTCGAATCCATAGCCCAACAGAAGGCGACTGGAACTATTTTTTCTTGGCAGCTCGCAGGGAGCATGCCATTCCCCATGGAGCCTAATGTTAGCACCAATTCTTGTAAGGAGGTGTTTTCTCTCTGGATTCGAGCCCTTGGTGTGAAATGTAAGAAATGGGGCTTTGAAACCCACCAAATAAAATTTATCCAAGGTCACAACCATGAGCGCAAAGAACAGCACTCGAACAACTCAATCCAGACTCTAATCAAGCAAGCGAATGAGTTTATTTTTCAACGACGGAGATCCCATCAGGAAGATCAGATCGATGACCGTCGGGTGACTATGATCACAGAGTTTCACGAGAAATAGCATCAAGCAGAGTCATTATTTCTTGAGTCAGAAGTGGTCAAAGGGACGAGTTACGAGGATTCATGAAATGCGAAATCACAAAATGATCTAAGTCGTCCTTCTCAGCAGGACGCATGGCACATGATTAAGCTTTTTGAGATTTCGCGAGTCGGGAAAATCAGAGAGTAGAGTCTTTAGAACTCATGAAATGAAAAATCGTGAAAATATCATAGCTGTCGATTAAAGGAAATATCTAGGCCATCCAATACTGTGGGGATAGGTGGAAGTCGTTCCAAGCCTTCGGGGAAATGTGCTTCAGGAGTTTCAGAGTGAGAAGTGCATGAATTTCCCAAAGGGCCGAAGTCTTGAATTGTCGAAATACCGAAGGATAAATCTCAGCCACCCAAACCTAAGGGATGTGTGGTTCCAGGTTAATAGATTTCGTGGTTTCATGGGATCGAGTTTCATGAGTTTTGAAATGAGCCATGAGAAAATATCGTGAAACGCAAAATTTCGAAATCAAGCTAGTGGAGCACGTGGCAGCAGATAAACGATTTCATAGTTTCATGGATCGGTACATTGGATATCAAGAGGAGTGAAAACTCTCGAAATGCAAAGTCCCAAAATGCCTTTGGAGTTAGGCGCCAGGTCGCAACCCATGGTCATGTGAAAGAAGGATTTATGAGAAGAAGTTGGCCCCAGTCGCGTATAGAGGACTAATTTAGGGTCCAACAGAAGCATCACAGATATTGATTGTGGATCAGATCTGACCGTCAATCAGATAAGAGATTTCACGGTTTCAGGGATCAAGGAATCCAAAGGTGAGCCATATGAACACCCTCGAAACATGAAATGTCGAAATGCCTTTAACGATGGGTGCAGGGTCATGGCCCTGGGTTACATTGAGGGTGGAGCCAGAAGAAAGGGAAGCTAGCCTCCAAGCCTTGGAGAGCAGGCATGTGTTCATCCCCTGAGCATTTTGTCTTGGCCACTCTCCGAGGAAAAGAAGTTAATGTAAATTGAGCAGGTGGTTGAAACCTTGGATCAATCCATAAATGGAAGGCATGGAAGGTCTGGAGCAGTTAGCCCGTGGTACCCCTATAGATAGGTTTCCCTGCAAGAGCCATGTTGATATGAGCCTGTGTCAGACAAGAGACTGCGTGCATAGTCTACAAAAAGATCATGCACACGTAAAGCTTTGAATGTAATGACTCAACCACTCCTCTGTTGTCAGTGGTGAGTGGCTCTGAGTATATAGGAGTCATTTTGATACTTTGTGATGGTTGATGGTTGAGCAGAGCTTCCGATTGTAAATCTTTAGTAAAATCCTCTGGTTCTCTAGTTATGTTATGTATTTGAGACTTCTTATCTAATGAAAGTCAGTTTCCTTTTCATCTCTTTGTAACGATTGTGTTAAAACACTCAGAATTGGAGGATCCAGTCGAGGCTAGTTATGTTGTTGTGATGTAGGTTTGATCACTGCAATATTTACACCAGTTTTAATCAGTTTCCTGTCTTATCTTTTCCCTCTTACACTAAGTAGCTCGGAATTGGAGGATCTAGTCGGGTTGTTATAGTAGCATCGTGATGTAGGTTTGATCATCATGTTGTTATAACTGTGTCGTTTAGGCATATCTTAGTGTCTGAAACTTCGAGTCCAAGAGGATCTTGTTCTTGAATATTTTTTTCCTTAGGCTGCTGGAAGACCGGATGTCCATAGCAGACTCCTACATTTTCTCACCAAGTCTTCCCTCTTCTCATTTTAAACTCAACTTCCTGATTGGAGTTAGATCAAGACCTCACTTTCTTATGATTTTCCTAGTCTGGGATTCTGAGTTAAAGAGATATTCTCTTGGGTCTACGCCCATTCGACCACCCTTATTCATTCATTGTGACATATAAAACTGTTGGGTATTAAACTTACCTCTGCCTCAATCCAGAGGTGACTTTTGGTGCTAACACCACCATCGACAACACCTAAAATCCATGACACGAGTCCTCTCTAGGGAGTCTTTGGCATCCAATTAGTTGAATATGGGTGACATTATGAGGTCTTCTTGATCATCATGGATGGGTCTTAGGTTCATGACTATATTCCACTTGTATGCCAAAGGTCCACTTTAAAGGGTCTATGTTGTGGTTTAAGTCCTTGATTGTGGCATATTAGATCAATACTATTAATTTATGGAATAATTCCCTAGATTTCTCCCCTGAACCATGGTATGAGACCCCCCTGCCATGCAAAAAATCTTTTAATGGAACCCATATCCCACTCTAAGGATATTGACCTCCTGTACTAGAAGGCATGTTTTGTGGTTAATTTGTAGCCTTGTGCATGGCCATTGGTCCCTAGAATATGACATCTAGGTCCTAAATTACTTATATAGAACCACAAAAAATTCATAAGATGAAATCAATGCAATTTTTATTCCATATAATCTAGCTCAAGCACCATGAACAAGTCCTCAAGTCACAACACAAGACCATGGATGGGTGAACAAGGTGTCATCAAGAGCCTTGAATAAGTCCTCAAACCAATATAACATAACTTAATTGGCCTTTAAGAGGGATATAGGCATCATGATTAGGTTTTGTACATTGAAAATGGGTGTAGAGGCATAAACATGGCAAGTTGGAAACAATGGCCTAAATCCCTAACCGAACCTTCTCGAGCTCATGAACCACCATCGACAACACCTAAAAACCATGACATGAGTCCTCTCCAGGGATTCTTTGGCATCCAATTAGTTGAATATGGGTGACATTATGAGGTCTTCTTGATCATCATGGATGGGTCTTAGGTTCATGACTATAGTCCACTTGTATGCCAAAGGTCCACTTTAAAGGTTCTATGTTGTGGTTTGAGGCCTTGATTGTGGAAAATTAGATCAATAATATTAATTTAGGGAATAATTCCCTAGATTTCTCCCTCGAACCATGGTATGAGACCCACCTGTCATGCAAAAAAAATTCTAATGGAACCCATATCCCACTTTAAGGATATTGACCTCCTATACTAGAGGGCATGTTTTGTGGTTAATTTGTAGCCTTGTGCATGGCCATTGGTACCTAGAATATGAAATCTAGGTCCTAAATTATTTATATAGAACCACAAAAAAATTCGTAAGATGAAATCAATGCAATTTCTATTCCATATAATTTATCTCAAGCACCATGAACAAATCCTCAGGTCACCACACAAGACCATGGATGGGTGAACAAGTTATCATCAAGAGCCTTGAACAAGTCCTCAAACCGACATAACATAATTTAATTGGCCTTTAAGAGGGATATAGGCATCATGATTAGGTCTCAAGGTCTAACCAAGGTCAAGGGAGTATTTGTTCCCTAAGTGAACATTCTTAGGCTTAACTTCTATGAACAACAACTATAACCTACACAACTTCTCAGGATATAGTGTTGACCGAGTCCTTGAGCCATCACATAGGACCCTTGTAGGTTATTTTTGGACTCTTTGAGGGATACAAGTACCATTATTAAAACAAAACATATGCCCTAAATAAAAATGTGTCATACCCCCCATTAGGAATGGCTCTCAGGGTTGTATTTGGTGTACTTTATAATTAAAAGAAAGATATAATGTTGCCATGGGTAGGTTTTGTACAATAGAAATAGGTCTTGACGGCTTAACCTGCAGCTTAAGGGGGAAAGAAAGGTCTTAATCCCTAACTGGACATTCTTGATCTCAAATTCCATGGTTAGGCCGGGAGGAAAAAACTTGGACCTTATTCCCTAAACATCACTTCTTAGGATCAATCACCATGAACAACACCTGCAAATTACCATAACACAAGCCCTATCAATTAAGGGTTTTTTAGCATCAGAGTTGGAATATATGGACTCCATTAGGAGGTTTTGTGCACTGAGTATATATCATAGGATCTTGACCATGGTCGAGGAAAGAAAACAAGTGATGCCTCAAGATATTATTGAATATTATTGAGCTCAAGAGCCTTGAATGACTAGTTCTCTAGCCATCACATGAGTCCATTGTATGGGTTGTTTGCAAGCCTATGAGTGTGTTATATGAGTTAAGAATTAACATTGATGCATGTTGGAGGTAAGAGGTTATAGGGGTTAAGTTATAGAGGATAGTGGTTATGAATTATAAGGGTATAAAGGTTATACAAGTGATGGGTTATATTAGGGTTTAGGTGTGATTGAGTTATAATAGTTAGGTGTTAGGTGTCTTAAATTAATCCCTTAATTCATCTACAGAAACTTGATTATAGCATAATATATCATCAAGCATATACATCAATACTAAGCTTTTCATGGCCTATTATGGGGTGTGGGTTGAGGGTTATAATGTTTATGGATTAACTTTTATAGGTGTTATATATATTTTTAAGGATTAGGAGTTGTAGTGGTTATGTCTTATATTGTGGGTTATAATGTACTGTGGAAGTGGTTATTTGTGTTGGGATTCATATGGGTTAGGAATGACATGGGTTATAGGGTTATGGATCAAAGGGTATAGGAATCCAGTGTTATTTTAGTTGGATGCAATAGAAGGTGTAAGGATTAGAGATTAGATTTCTTTATAGATACCAAGGGTTCTATTAGTTGTTAAGGGGATAGGGGTTATTGATATTATAGATGGTTATAGGGGATAGGTATGTTATATTAGGGTTTATAAGCTTAAGAGGGTTATAAATGTTAGTTGTTATATGTTAACAATTACAAAAGGGTTTGGTTTATAAGAGTGTTAGTGGAAACCTATTTGAACATGTACAATTTCTAGTTATAAGGTTGTTTTACATTAATGTTATGTAACTATTAAGGTGGATTATAAGGTACATGTATGTTCTATGTATGAAGGTAAGGAATATTAGTTCTCAGTTTGCTCGGATTTTACCTTTTAAAAATTGTAATTTTCTTGGTTTTTTTCAAATTGTCCCCGACGGTCATCATGTGCTAAGATATAAGAGATAATAATATTGAAAGCTACCAATATCCTACCAAATAAACATTCCTTGTAGAGATAAGAGTCTTGAAAGATATCAATATCCTACCAATCAAATTATGCTTGGGCCATAAGGGCTTGTCAAAGTTCATTTGAAAGCTAAGTCAATTCATAATTTGCATGTGACATAACACTATCATTCAATAGTCAAATTATTACATTTCATTGTCATGGGCTTGAGTCACCACAAAGGAAACATACAAAGAATATTTGTCTTATGAACAAGATATGGTACTATCCATTTTGAGGTTTGGCATAGAGATTGTTCTTATAGACTACACTACATTGCACCATATAAGCCCTACACTCCTTGCAAGACATGTAACACCATTCAAAGAAACATTCACGGCCTTTAAGCCCCATTCACAAGTCATTATTTCCCATGTCTAGTCCATAATGTAATAATGATGAGATTTACAATGATAATGACATTTATTGATCATTTTGGGTATATTGCTCATTCATGAGGCCAAAATAATATCAATTCATGCATATTGATTTAGACCTTATTACAACACTTATTGCATTAAGGTAGCTTATTTTAACTACGTATTTCTCCATGAGAAAGAGAGAGAGTTAACCTATGGTTTTCAATTTTCTTTGAAAAGAGATTAATAATAGTTTATACTTGCATTTTTAATGACCCAATTCTTTGATGATGGGGGTTCATAACCATTCACAGGTCATTGTTTCCCATGTCTAGTCCTAGTACAATTTTAGTTTGGTTCAACAGTACACACATCCCTGCATCTATTACTGCAAGGGAATATTTTTATGGTGTTGATTAAGCAATCAACAAAAAAAGGGGATTTTTCATGACAACTATGACACACATACATTGTATATACATTAATGTAGAACCTGAAAGAAAAATGAAGAAAGGCGACGATTTGTATCCCATGTGTACATTTGAAGATACTTGCGATGAATTAGATATACTTGGAACCACATCATCCATTTCCTTTGTTTATCCCATGTAAATATTCTTGCGACAAATTAGCTATACTATCGACAAAAAAATTTCGTCGATGGTATAGCTAATTTGTCGCAATATTATTTACATTCGTCACTCTTGCGACGATATCAAATGATTCTTGTATTCATTTAATATTTGGTTTATCAACTTGAAATTAAAGTTTGATACTTTGCAAGCTAGTTTTACCTTGAGTCAAATACAAATATGAAACTAGGAATCATTAACATATCTACTAGAACATATGAAAAATAGGTTTTATGGTTTACATGATGAATTGATGATGGAAAAAAGTGGGTGTGTGAGTCAAATTTGAGTCCAGAAACCCTCCCATATCGTTAACGCATGCTAATAGTCTATCCATGTCAAATTTCAGTGCATACATAAACAATTTGAAAATATTTCAACGTTGGCCCCATTCACATGTCATTTTTGCCCATGTCTAGTCCTAGTACAATTTATGTTCCTTATTCCTTTTAAAATTCATTTGACACTACACACATCCCCACATCTAGTACTGCAATGGAGTACTTTTATGGTGTTGATTAAGAAATCAACAAAAAAGAGGGATTTTTCATCACAACTATGACACACATACATTGTATATACATTAATGTAGAACCTGAAAGAAAAATGAAGAAAGACTTATGCAAACTTAAAACTTGCATCAACCAATTTGTGTACTTTGAATGAAAAATAGGGTTTATGGTTTACATGATGAATTGATGATGGAAAAAAGTGGGTGTGTGAGTCAAATTTGAGTCCAGAAACCCTCCCATATCATTAAGGCATGTGAATAGTCTATCCATGTCAAATTTTAGTGCATATAGAAACAGTTTGCAAAAATTTCAACATTGGCCCCATTCATATGTCATTGTTTCCCATGTCTAGTCCTAGTACAATTTCCATTCCTTGTTCCTTTTAAAATTCTTTCGACAGTACACACGTCCCCACATCTAGTACTGCAAGGGAGTATTTTTATGGTGTTGATTAAGAAATCAATGAAAAACAAGGATTTTTCATCACAACTATGACACACATACATTGTATATACATCAATGTAGAACCTGAAAGAAAAATGAATAAAGGTTGATGCAAACTTAAAACTTGTGTCAACCAATTTGTGTACTTTGAAAGAAAAATAGGGTTTATGCTTTACATGATGAAATGATGATGGAAAAAAGTGGGTGTATGAGTCAAATTTTATTCTAGAAACCCTCTCATGTCATTAAGGCATGTGAATAGTCAATCCATGTCAAATTTCAGTGCATACAGAAACAGTTTGAAAACATTTCAACGTTGGCCCCATTCACAGGTCATTGTTGCGCATGTCTAGTCCTAGTACAATTTCTATTCGGTTCAATAATACACATGTCCCCGCATCTAATACTGCAAGGGAATATTTTTATGGTGTTGACTAAGAAATCAACGAAAAAGAGGGATTTTTCATGACAACTATGAAACACATACATTGTATATACATTAATGTAGAACCTGAAACAAATTGTATCCCATGTGTACATTTGAAGATACTTGTGATGAATTATCTATACTTAGAACCACATCATCAATTTCTTTTGTTTAGCCCATGTAAGTATTCTTGCGATGAATTAGCTATACTATCGACAAGCGTTTTTCATCGATAGTATAGCTAATTCATCGCAAGATTATTTACATTCGTTTCTCTTGTGATGATATCCTTTCCTTGTATCTTGCCGACAAATTCCCTTCTTTGTCTCTCTTGCCGACGAAAATGTTTGCATAAGTGATGGGTACTAAATTATCCTTGATTTTCGCCTCTAGTACCTATTCTACTTCTTTTCACACCACCATATATATCAATATTTCTTTAAGGTTAAAAATATCAACATCATCTTAGAAGAGAATCCAATATCAATATATTGCTCTACTTCTATAGAGACTACTCTCTCTATGTTTTAAAAGATAACTACATGACACTACAATAAAATGAAAAATGCCAACACTTGATGGTTTTAATTAGGATTCATTTCATATATGGTTTATCAACTTGAAATTAAAATTTGATACTTTGCAAGCTAGTTGTACCTTGAGTCAAATACAAATATGAAATTAGGAATCATTAACATATCTACTAGAACATATGAAAAATAGGGTTTATGGTTTATGTGATGAATTTATGATGGAAAAAAGTGGGTGTGTGAGTCAAATTTGAGTCCAGAAACCCTCCCATATCGTTCAGGCATGCCAATAGTCTATCCATGTCAAATTTTAGTGCATACAAAAACAATTTGAAAAAATTTCAACATTGGCCCCATTCACGGGTTATTGTTGCCTATGTCTAGTCCTAGTACAATTTTCATTCCTTGTTCCTTTTAAAATTCATTTGACAATACACACGTCCCCACATCTAGTACTGCAAGGGAGTATTTTTATGGTGTTGATTAAGCAATCAACGAAAAAGAGGGATTTGTCATCACAACTATGAAACACATACGTTGTATATACATTAATGTAGAACCTGAAAGAAAAATGAAGAAATATTGATGAAAACTTAAAACTTGCGTCAACCAATTTGTGTGCTTTGAAACAAAATAGGGTTTCAACAAAAATTCTATAAAATTACAAACATGTTCATTGAAACTTCGTTGATGCAATACTATGACTATTGGTTGTGGAGCCTGATTATCTTCCTTATTTAGAGGCCTTTTGTTTTCAGCCGTGTTTATACCCCATGAAGTATTTACACCCCAAAATTATGTACACTCTTCCATGTGGGGGAGTGCAGAGGGGGGTTACCCCCTCTGCGAGGTTCGGGGGAAAGAGGGCCCTCAGTAGGGGTTCGAGGGCAAAGCCCCCGAAGAAAAAATTTCCTTGTAAATATATATTGTAATTTCATTGTAAATCTGGATCGTTCATTATAAGGTCGTAGATCTAACGATAGAAATTATGTTAGGGTTTTTTTCCCTAGAAGGAAACCCTTTGTTATGAGGGAAATGTATTGTGGCTATGCATTATGGAGAATATTGTATTATGACATACGAGACTGTGAGAGAAAGAAGAGGAAGTTACAGCGGGTTTGTTGTAGGTTGTATCCCTTTATTTGTTGGATAATAATAAAGGAAGGACCTAACAATTTATTTGGTAGACGTAGCACACACTAGGTGAACCATGTATATCTGTGTCTCTATTGTATTGTGTATCTTCTGTGTTTTATTTCCGCATTTTTTTATTTTATTGCTCCAGGGTCCTATTTTTCTAACATTGACAACAATATTGATGATATCTATGATCATGATGGTATAAAAATGAAAGAGATTCTCTTGGTTTCAAGAATAATTTATCCTCTACTGAACAAGGCCAACCACGTGAAGGTGGAAGCTCATATGGCCCCTCCCCTCCCCCTCACATCACTCTCAATTTATCCCCAATACCCAATCTATAAAATAGAAAATAATCGAAAGCAACATCCTCGTAAGATTCATGCATAGAAACTACAAAAACAAAAATTAATGAAGGTAAATGAAATTATGTGTTTGTAAATAATATTTTTAGTTTACCACATACTTTAGTATATTGGAAACTATTTTTAGGTTTCATAGAATAATTAAACAACATGTAACATAGGATATAAAAACATTGCATAAACCTTAAAAACATGTAATTAACCCATGACATTATAAGTAAATTATTTTAAGACAATAATTCATACAAATTAAAATATATATTCATGTACCTAATCCAACCTCAACATATGTGTAATCATCCTTATTTTGTATCTTCATCTTCTTCATTGAACTTAACATTTGTATCATCATCTAGTTCAAAAATGGTGTTGAAAGGATTGATGATATCATCATCGTCATCAATTTCATTTTCAAGCATATTTTCATTGACATCATCATCAAGAATTGTAATAGTGTCTCCTGCGCCTGGATTATGATATTCTTCGTCTTCTTCATCTGTCGACCCTGCATGATCTTTCGGCTCTGTTTGATCTGGCGAATCATCTTCTTGATCTTCAATATCATCTTCTTCCTGTAAATGAGTATACTTAACTAGCCTTCCTCTTGGATCATATCTAAAAACAAATTACCAATCCCTCTCACTTGGAACATTTGAGTAAAAGACATGTTCACATTGGCTTTGAAAAACATAGCGATCATGTCCTCTTTCAAACACCGTTGTTCTAATCATTGGAAATCCATTGGAATGTTGAATAGCAGTGCTTTCCTCATTGCATTCATGCATTCATAACCTATACGATTTGACATCGAACATAACTAATTTGAAGGAATTAAATTCACACTCAAGTATATCGTTTAAATACCCATAATATCTATTTTCAGATTCTCGGGGATGTATGTCACTCCTAGAGTAAACATTAGTGACCTGGAATACTACAATTATCCCACTATCAGAAGTTTTCCTGGTTTCAACCAATTGTTTGATGCAAAATTTATGACCATTGCACCACATAGCCTTCTGGTGTTTCAACTGCAATATGCCAGATATGTAAAAGATGCATTGTCAATTAATAAATTAACATATATATTTATATAACTTGGAAAGTATCTGAAAAATACAGTACACATGTAGTCACATTAATATAATATAAAATAACTGAATAAAATGGGTGACTTTGCTTTCCTGTCCATCTTTCAAATCATATGCTAAATCAATTTCCTTTTGGGTAACTTGGCATCTCAGTTACGACGAGCTTCTCTAACCAATTCACACAGTCGTTGCCATGATAACCTACCTCCATTATGTTGTTTACATCTTTCCATCCATACATTCATCTAGTCAAGATTGTTTATAATGTATAAATGCAGTGCATCCCACTCTTGAGCAACTGAATCAAAAAATCATAATTCACCAATCTTAAATATTAGTTAGGGACGTCCATGCAGGTTATAAATATTAATAATTTATGAAATAACAGATATTAATATAGTAATGAGTATGATCATATACACAAAAAATGAAACTTTATATGTATTATTAATATAAATCTCCACAATTATTAATATACTACCTCTCATTTTTTTCATTCTACCTTTCCCCAACAGGTGCTCCTGATCTTCAATTTTTTTGATGGAGTTCACATCCCAAATGTGATCCACTGCATGCATAGTTGGCACTGCTAATTTAGGAAGATACTTACTAACATACACCATGGATTTATATACCATATATCCCTCCACCATAGAACCCTCAATACTTTCTCTTTGTCTAACCAACGCCTTCAATGACTTCAAGTGCCTCTCCACCATCCACATTGACCTTGTGTGAATAGGTCCACAAATTTCAATCTCCTCAACTTGGTGTATGAGGTAGTGTTGTGCATTGAAAAATGTTGGAGGTATATACTTTTTCATTTCACACATTAGATGAGGAATTTCTCTCTTCCAATACTTTATATAATCTTTATGGATTTCTTTCAATGACAACCATCTACATGAGATCATGACATAAGAAAAATAACATGTTTCAACATAACATAATATAATATATTACATTACAAGTAAAAAACGTGTCATCAAGTACAACAACAATTTGAAAGAACATTTTGCATATAAATCACAAATACTTACCTCATGTATTTTCCAAGATCATATATAACTTGTTTGACGTTGTTGTCAAAGTCATTTGGGAGAGATAGCGGTAGAACATATTGTAACAAAAAAATGAATCGTTATTTGTTTCAACCAAAGTAGACAAAAATAAAATAAAAAATTAAAAGATGTATAAGGCCAATAGATATAAATATGTATACCAAAATTATTACCTTAATGAAGGTATGCCAATCAGGTGTTTTTACCCCACCAAATTCACCTTTCTTTATTAAGTTATTACTTATGTTTGAAGCAAAACCCGTGGGAAATTTAATTCTTTGAATGACCTCTTTTACATCATTTCTTTGTTTCTCTGTTAATAACCATGGAAGGTATTTTGATCTAGTCCACCTCTATTTGATCAGACCAAACTTTGCATTGCATGATTGGCTTCCTGAATGTCAATACAAATTTTGACAATTTTTTCTTTGTCCCTCCTACCATCTATGATTCTCCATAATGTTTATGTCGCATTCTTCCCGATATGCATTGTATCAGACAAATGATTTATTTTTATCTCCTCATACTAGGGAAACCTCATGAATTGAGTAGGATAATGTTTCATTCCTCGTGGAAGCCCATTATTAATACCTTCATGATGGCGGCCTTCATGAAGCATAAAAGAAAACACAAAAATAATTATCAAATACGGTAAAATAAATTCAATTATTAAAACAAACATTCAAAACATTACATGATATACGATACATAAAGAAATTGAGTACCTTGACGATTTCTATTGTATTCCAACCTCCATAGGTAAGGTGTCATTCTTCATGGATTTAAACCAACCTCTTATTTCCCATTGAAAAGATGTTTTTCAGTATTACGATACCTACAGTTCTTAGGGAGGAGGTGTCTATACTCATCAAACACCACCTTTCCTAAAAAAATTGAATGGCGATACTTCATCTTAGGACCACAAACTAGACATGAAAATTTACCCTTTGTTTGAAGACCTGCAACAAATGGATTAATGTCAATTATACAATGAGATTATTTAAAAATTAAACATGCAACGTGATATCATTAAACAATTATATAGTATTAAAGAGAAATATTAGAATGCTACATACCACAAAAATGTGTTAGTCCTGGGCAATCATGAATTTTCCATAAAAGTATTCCACGAAATTTAAATTTCTTCTCCCCGATTGGTTTACAGATGTCATACATAGTGATGCCAACCCATAACTTTAGTAGCTCGTCAATAAGAGGCTCGATATATATATTCATATCTTTAACCTGGTACTTACCTAATTGTTTGAAATTACACATAATTACTATAACCATGATATCATGTATATATAAGTAAATAAATAAACAAAAGATATTATGCAAAAAATGAAACAAATGAAAATGTTAGATTCAAAAAAGTAATGTAAAGAAATACCTCAAACAATCATTGTCAACATTATTTGCTCCATATTTATTGACATCCAAGGAGGAATGTTATTGTTGATAACAAAAATAGGTCACACTGAGTAAATAGACCTAAGCTCTCTAAATGGATTAACACCGTCAATTGCCAATGAAATCCTAACATTACGAGGTTCATCTTTGAAATCTGCCCATTTTTCCTCAATTTCCCTAAATGCATAACCATTGACGGGAATTCGAAGAACACCATCTCCACTTCTTTTGCGTGCATGGTAATCCATAAATTGTGTTATGCTTTCACACTTGAAAAATCATTACAAACATGGAATTATGGGAATATAACGAAGAACCTTTCGAGGCACCCATTTTGTTACTTGATCAGTTCGATATCTACTAATAAGACATTGCAGGCATTCTGTTTTCAAAGCATGTTGTCCATAATATATAATATGATCATTAATACATGCATCTATAGTTTGATAATCCATTCCAATGTCTTTCATAATGGCATGAAAACCTCGATATGTGCGAGGTAAAATATTTGACGATGGTAATGAAAATTCACCTAACAATCTACAACATAACAAATAACTAGTTAATGTAAAGAATATTAATCGTAAAAATTGCTTTCTTATTTTAAACATTAATTAACACTAAAAACAAATAGAAAAAAGTCAACATTTATGTATAATATGAGATGAAGCATATTACATACCTTAGGATCTATGTCATAGAAGTGTTCGACAAATTATTCATAACCTTCAAGTTCACTAGCAGCAATGTAGCGGAGAGAAGATTTGCTCTTGATCCTTCATAAAGTCATTTATTTTCCTTTTCTAATAGAGGTTCATCATAAATACCATCATCGTCCCCATCCTCATCTAGCTGAGAAAACAAATATTGGATCATTTGATTTGTCCCATCACCTTCTTCCATGGGATCATTAACTTGATCTGTCCCATCATCTTCTTCCATGAGATAACACATGTAGTGTCCATAGTTTTATCACAAGGTTAGTACAATTCCCTAGCTCTCTATAACTTTAACTAGGGAAAACAATGAAAATATCAACTCACACCTATGAGTTCCAACAAGCATGCATCACAGAAGCTTGTTCTTCAAGACAAGGCCTTTCTTATTCTTCTTCACTTTAATGAGTACAACTTAGAGTTTTATATCAAAACCCTCAGCTCCA
>JZKD02S1286947.1:418584-435437 GCA_000966675.3 Picea glauca | reverse complement strand
CATCATTTCTACTACTACATGGTGCAATATTCTGTGGAAAGTTAGAGGGCAACTCTAACTTTATAATTACAAACAATCATGAAAAATTAGCGTGTACTATAACAAACATTCAAACAATATATATACATATATATAATTTTATATAAAATTGACAATATAAAAAAAGATAATGAATATATAGCTAATTACCATGGGACGATATTCATTCTATCTGCCATCAATGTGCCCATATTTCCTACAATATTTTGTATTTTTCTCTATTAAAAGTCTTACGAGACATATGAGGCAACATTTTTTGCAAGGGAAATAACATCTACCATCACCCTTTTCACCCACTTTACTTTTTCCCACCTCTAATATTTTGTGACATTCTTCCACACAACTTTGCAAAAAAACACCCTTTTCTGAAACGTCATTGTTATAGCAAGATTGTCGCAACATCTCTAATTCGCATGCAAAAGTTACGACCCCAGGAAGTCAATGTACTAACTTACCCAAACAGGGCCCACATGACTTTTGGTGTTTCATCGCCTAGGGTTAGCTTTTTGGATGTTTATGGTTTTGGCATTCATGTTTATCATAAAAAGGCCTTCAGAGCCTCATTGTAATCATCTTTTGGTGAATGAGTGTAGTTGTCACATCTCTTCTCAGAGATAAAGTTTCCACCATTCTAGTGAGTCTTGCACTCTATATTTTTACAGTCTCTTTGCAATTCTTTCATTAATAGAAATCAAGTATTGTTGTATTTCTCTATTTTTGGAAATTTTCATGAGTATTTCATTCTAATATATCTGCTTTCGTTTCATTCTTAAAACAATCTGGATCAGGTAGTGTAGATGACAAGAAAATTACTAGTGGAGGAGCATTCTACCTAGGAAATTTTATGGTATCATGTTTAAGTAAAAAGTAGACATCTATATCAATATCTACAGCAGAAGCAGAGTACATTGTTGCTACATCTTGCTGCACATAAGTGATCTGAATGAAATATACCCTAGAATATGTACAAGTGAAATATGATCATCCAGTCACTATTAAATGTGACAACACAAGTGCCATAAATATCTCTAAGAATCTTGTTATGCATTCTAAAACCAAACATATCCCAATTAAATAGCATTTTCTGAGAGATCATGTTTCTCAAAAAGTTATTAAAGTGGAATATGTGGATACTAAAGAACAAATTGTAGATATATTCACAAAACCTTTACCTAAAAATACTTTTGAATACCTTAGACAAAGATTGGGGGTAATCTCCATATCTAATTAAAATTGCAAAAGCTTCATTAAAAAAAAAAAAAAAAGTACATAGACAGGGGGAGTATAATCTTAGGGGAAGAAGAGAAATGTCCCTTCTATCATTGTTGTCAAAGGGGGAGAATACACAATAAAACTCAGTTAAAATAAATATTTTTTACTTTGTTGCCATCAATTCCAAAGGGGGAGAATCTTGGACATGGTGTTATGTTTTCATTGATGTGAACAAGGGTTAATATGGATTTATTATCCATAAAATTATCTAGCTATACCGGTTGTAGGAATCGACAGTAAAGAATGAAGAACAATGTTGATCGTTGGATCAAAATAAGAGCATGATTGAACGATAAAGAATGAAGAACAATGTTGATTGTTGGATCAAAATAAGAGCATGATCGGATGGTAAAGGATGAATAAATGATGTTGATGGTTGGATCAAAATGAAATCATGATCAGACGGCTCAGATCTCTTTCTGTGAGTCTATTGAGCAACCAAAAAAATGGCTAAGTATCATATTCTATTGATATCACTTTAAAATTTCTAAGTATGAATCATTATGGAGGTAACACAAGTTAGGCGTGTATTTTGATGACATTCGAGAAGAGATATGATTATGTGAGTCCACGATTCCGCAAACCCAAGAAAAACCACTCAAAAAAATTTCCAGGTATAAGTTTATCTTGAAGGCTATGGAAGTTGGGCATGCATTTTGATGACACCCAAGAAGACATGTGAGTCTGCAATTCTGAGAGTCCACGAACTCGTCACATAAAATAATTCTAAGTAAAATTCCATGTTTAAAATGAATGAGAATCGTCCACTCAACGACTAATTAAATCGTAACCGTCGATCTCCAAGGTATGAAAAATTTCAAAGTCTGTCGAAGCTGTGCGGAAGTGAAGATCTAACCATCCATTGAGGACACAAATACATGACAGAGGAGAAATTATGCACTACAAGTTGCATGACAATTGATTCTAAGGAGGTGTTGCGCTATTAATCTGGAACGTCGATAAAATTGATGACGTGTCTCTCTAGGATTAAAAGCACATAGTGTCCAAGTGTTAACGCTCCACTATGTTGAAAGAGAGCGGACCATAGATCTTACCATTAGGTTAATTCATGACTGTTGATCTAGGATAATGTCGAAATCATTGGATAAGCACCTATTTGGAATTTCATTTGGCCATGGGTTCTAGTCACATAGAAGAAAGGGGTTCATAGATGGAGACTAGCACCGAAGTTTGAACAAGCACCTTTTGTAATAGAGACTTAATCATAACCCGAGGTCACATAAAGGAAAGATAAATTGCATGGGGCTTAACTACGTTTCCTGTAGGGAACCTGAGAAGAACAGCATTAGTGTAATCGATAGAGGCTAAGAAGCTTGTTCACCATTGCAGTCACAAAGATACTAAGAGTATAATAGAGGCATATGGAAGAATAGGATCAATTTTATATCCATGAAAAACTCATAAACCTATAAAAGTAGAAGATAAAGATTCTACCCACTAGTACCATTTGAGAATCTGATTCTTAATATAGTTTCCTATTAAAAAGATATTAAGGAAAAATCAAAGTCATCTGATTACTTAAAATTAATAAAGGAAGAAATTAAAACAAATTTATGTTAATGAAAGGGTACAATGGTTCACTATTAAAAGACACAATGATTCAAATTTCACCATTTGAAAGACAATATAAACGAGAAAGAATGTTGAGAATAAAGTGTCTTTGTGGTCTACATCAGAATATCAAAAGCATGTGTAGAGTCCAAGGAAGAAAGAAGAAGATACTTATGAAGTGAGGGTGGAAGGGAGGAGCAAGGAAGGATTAGTATCATTTGCTAATTAAAGTGTAAAAAACATGGAGGTGGGGCTTCCTAGGGTTGGTGACCTAAAACAAGGGAGTTGGTGCTTCCTAGGGTTGGAGCCCTAAAATAAGGGAGTTGGTGCTTCCTAGGGTTGGTGCCCTAAAGAAAGGGAGATGGTGCTTCATAGGGTTGGTGCCCTAAAACAAGGGGATTGTTGTCTCCTAAAGTTGGGGATCTAAATCAATATTTATATAAAACCTGTAATCTATAATTTAAGTTTATACTTATTGATGTTATTTACTGAAGTTTCTTGCTGATCAATAAAGTCAATAAATAATTGTTTAAAAATTAATAAAAGTTATGAATATTGATTCACCCCCTCTAAGTATTAAACTGTATTCCAACAATTATTTGTGTATTATTTTCTCAACATGAAATACAAAATTTAAAAGTAAATATAAAATAGAAATTGAGATGAAGATTAAGATTAGGTCCAAACAATAGAGAAAAATAATAACCATATTTTTTGTGCATATCATAGTGAAAAGAATGGTTGATTTTTACCAGCCAAAACCAACTCAAATTTGTCAAATGTATGCCCTTCCATAATTTACTCCCATATCAACATACATTTGTTTGGCATAAAATTATATCTTCCTTGTACCACTACGTTGTATATAAAATCATTAGAAATACTTTTTCCACTTAATACGATGGTATAAGATTGTATGCCCTAACTCTATTTTCACTCAACCATTGGTTTTACAAAATAGTTCAAGATTTGTGAAAAAAATGCCATTCTAGGGCCTTGATACTTTCTTGATGCATTTATTCCTTCTATTTTAGAGCTTTATAGTAAGCTTCATGATTAGTCATGTCTTTCTTCGGAAGAAGCATTTTTTTTAAACCTCTTCACAAATTTTCTCATGGAGGATCAAGGGGTGCCTCCTATTCCAATATTTTTGGAACATTAACATTTAGCCTCCATAATTGCACAATATTTATCCTAGAAAAATACAAATTATTTTTAGAACAATAATGTCACATAATCACTATCTCCAACCTATCAAGTGAGATCAGATCTAGAATCAAATTGTTCCAATTGTATGCTAACCAACCATATTAGGTTAGGTCTTTAACCAATAAATGTTGCATTGGATAAAGGTCTTTAATATAGTATCGAATTTGTTTAAAGAAACTAATAAACCATAAATACCGATAATGTGGCTTATGAATAAAATGGATAATAGATTAGATAAATCACAATGATATAAAGATATATGATAACCTAATGCATCAACAAGCTACATATAAAGCATAACGAAGTATCAATAATGACGAAGTATCAATAATGACATACCCAAAACTCTAACCATATAACAGAGTTTACATGCTTTATTATCATATCAAACAATAGAATAACCTAAGCAATACGTGCTATTAAAAAATAACAAAGTTTGTCATCATATGATACTAAGCATTAAAATCAAGATGAAACATTTAATATTAATTAATAGAAATCATTCGTATTACCCATTCTTAGGAATTTTAGTTAGAAAAAGTAAGACAAATGATTCATCATGAAAGTGAAGAACATGAACTAATATACATCATAGGGGAATACCACAAGGGTATATTTTCTTACAATATTAAACCTTATGACTACAATTATGTAAGAAAGACAACATCATAAATCCTTAACATAGAAACCCTCTTCGATGTGATATAAGACAGAAAGAAAATTATACTATTTTTTTAATAAATTGAGTTTTCTTGGGTTAGATACTAGATAGTTGGTTCCTCAATTCCTTCAAATGTTGTACTTGTATGCATGGAGAAGATATGCCTAGTTGCTTGGGATTCTAGGGTTTCAAACTTCTAAGTAATGCATTACTATTCAATATGTTAATCTAAATAGGTTTCAAACTTGTGTATATTTTATTGATAGATCTCATGTTTTTTGGTTGGTTCTCATGCTTAAAATTTTAAGGGAAAAGTGGGAGTAGTTGACTGTGAATATCAATTAATCTTAGCTATAATGTAGATTGACGTATAATTCTCATCAGTCTGTTAGAGTAAGCAATGCACTTGGTCACGAGTTATAATGAAATTGAATTTTTCATGTGGCTAATTAGGGTGATTGAGGCTCACACACCATTGATTGAGTTGAGTGGTGGATAAATACAAATATTTTACATGTATTCAATGTGAATCTAATGTGTCAAGTGGGGGTATTTATCAAATCCAAGGGTTGGATTTATACAAAACATGTATATCAAATGTTGAGAAGAAGAAAATGATAATTGGTCCCTTAGATCAAACACAATGTCCAAAAAAAAGATTGGCATGTCATTCAACATTAGAGGGTTGGGTTTAATATCCAAAAGATCGCCATTAAAAAGGTTGGTGCTAAAACATAATCCTAATATAATATGATGCACGAAATTTATTATATTAGATGTTGGCATACACTTATCATTGGTTTGCATTTTGGTACCATCATTGCAAAGAAGAAGTCAAGGGGAATTTATATTGGATGGTACACTCTTTCTCCTTTTTGGCTGACCTTTATCTCAATTAAGATTTGATTATTACTCTCAAATCAAAGGAGTTCAACACTAATATGGATTTCTAAAATATTTATAGTTTCGCACTTCAAAGAAAGAAATATTGGGTGATTTTTTTTTCTAGGTATCTCCTTTATTCCTTGGAATATTCAGATGGAAAGTGGCTTAAATGTTCATCACAATGGTGGTTAGAAATCTTGAGGGACTCAACCAAATTTCAACATGTGACCTATGACCTCCCCTTGGTTAGAAATCTTGAGGGACTCAACCAAATTTCAACATGTGACCTATGGCCTCCCCTTTGCCATTAGTAGCATTCCTTGGGTAGATGGTTCAACTGATTGAGCTAACCCTTGGGCTATATTAGGTGCACATTTTCTCAATTGGGTATTTACATTAACCCCTACCTCATCCTATGAGGGAAATTGAACCTCACTATACAAGGAACTAAGATATGGGGTACAACTTCCAAAGTAGACCCTCTAGATCATAATTTATTTTCAAAAATGTTTGAAGAAGTACAATTGGTGGATATTGAACCATTGTATTTTGGAAACTACATGGTGTAACTGCTAAGTAAGAGGGGAATCAATAGTTTGGATCATTTTATAATCAAGGAAGGAACCTACATGGAGTAACCACAAGTGAGAGGGGACGTAATGACAAATTGGTTGGATCGTTTTCTAGTCAAAGAAGAAGTTTTGGAAGTTCTGGCACTTATGGGGAGATATAAATCAACTATGATTAAGAGTAGTGAGTTGGATCACCTTTCAATTATCCTCAAGATGCATTAAAAAAATTATGAGCCTCTGAGCCTCCCACCCATTACAAGTTAACTACAATTTGGTTGGAATATGAAGATTAAATCTCCTTGAATGTTTCAACCCTAAGATTCATGAGAATTCCATGAGGTGATTTTGAAAAATAAGATTAAGGGATTATCAAAGAAATGGGTTAAATAAAAAAATTGATGACTAAAATAATCAAATGCTAACAATGGAACAAATGGAACAAATATTGGCAAAAATTCCAGATGATTAAGCTTCAAATGGATTTCGAGGGAAGATCTTTGTTGATATGGCATTGGAAAAGGAACAAGCTTGTCTTATTGTATGGGAAGAGGATGGATGGTTGCATGAAATGATGATGCCTCGTTATTTCATTAGCATGGCATGTGCATAAGAGAGCACAATATACTATATTTCTATCTTTGAAGAGAACGGAAATGAATGCACAACTTTTGATGGCATTACCAAACAAGTTGTTATGTATTATAATGACATATTCTCTAAATCAAACTAAAAAAGTGTTGCATGGAAGTGCAGTCCCTACCGGGTTGAATTGGGAATAAATGCACAGGGATGGGGAAAAGTAGCGTCGGCAAATGGAAACTGCAGCGGAGACGTGGCAAACAACATGAAGCACAAGTGGTATCCATGTAGGAAATGACACGTGGCCTCGAGAGAAATTTTGGCATTGAAACCATTTAGTTTTTGAAAGTATATAATCCATCTTGCTTTTATTTTTTACTAATAGTCTAACTTGCTATGTTCAAAATTTCCATTCCTACCTTGCATGTTTTATTTATTCAATGTATTTATGAAATTCATTCATATTGATTTATGTATACTTCCAACTGGTTAGAGTTAAGTACAATTTTCATAGATCATCTAGCTTGTGTGTCTCTATATGTGCCAAGACAAATAAAGTTATATGCATAGCAGGAGAAAAATATATACATGAGAAAAAGATAAAACACACAAGACACATAAAGTTACATTCAAATTAAATAAATACAATTTCTTGACATTCAACATAGTTGAAGATAAAAAATTATGAGAACATAAATATAGAAGGAGATAAAAAAAGTTTTATTTGAAATATATCAAAAAATAATATTGTCTGTTACATATTCATGGAAATTTAAATGCATTTTTCATATAGACTGGGATTGGGGCTCCCGCGGAACATAAGAGAAATATGTACAAGAAATAAGGCTAATGAAAGAAGAAGTGGGCGATGGTAGAGAGCAAGACCTAAAAAGAAGAAATTGGAAGGTATTAGTCTTTGGCTAGACATTTCTATTTAAAAAGGTGGAATAATTGGATTGATAAACAAAGCAGGATGTGATCAGTATAAACTTACAGTGATGGTACATATGTTAGGGACCTAACCCCTCATGTAGGTAGAATAATATATATCCATGTAATAAAGGTCAATATTAATAAGGCCTACCAATAAGGAAGAATAAGTCCAATGTAAGAAGACCTAATAGAAGCTTCTGCTTCTAGAAGGATCTTCCTCTAGATGGTTCTTTTGATAGACATATTTAGTATAAATAGGATTCAAGGGTATGAGAAATTTTGACTTGGATATTATTGTAATAGAGCTCTGCTCTGTTGGAGGTTTCCCCCTCGAAGAGGCAAGTGAACATTGCTCTTGGTAATCAAAGTGTTATTTCTGGTGTTATTTTGTTATCATTTTGGTGTTATCATGGTGTTGTTCTGGTTATATTGTTGTTCATCTGCCATTTCTAGATATTTGTTTTTGTTCTTCATACTTTTTATATCTGGAATATTACAAGTGGTATCAAAGCACCTTCCTCGACAGAAAATTGTGGGTTAATTTTTTTCAAGGTAGAGACATATTCCGATGTATTTAAACTACAGAGCTCTGTCATTACGCACATAAAACTGCAGTCGGGGATTCATACACGCAGTAAATACAAGTGGTACTTAAGCGCAAATCTGTTGGCCACCCTTGTAACCCATGTTGGTACCCCTTCGAGTGGTAGCGCATCAGACAACACCTATATACAGATCGACCTAGATCTCCTAAATCCCTCCGTAGATAAACTGATCGGCCGCCTGATTGTTATAGTGCCACCGATAATAGCACTCAGGAAGATACTCTCTAGTACCTGGGTAGTCGGGTAGTATGACTAAGGGTATGGTCTAGCCTCCTTAGTTGGTGCCCTGAGATATTTGGTTGAGTACTACTGTTGGACCCCACACGTATATCAAAGAGCTATAGCACAAGAAAAATTGTTTTCTGTAGAACCCTTGAATACCTAACCCTTGGGACAGAAATGAAAACATAACAGATAAGATCTATTGTGGCGCAACTATGTCTCCTAAATTTGAGTTGTGAAATTAATACACATTTCTTCCTATTAAGCATTTGGACATTTCATCATTGCATTATTCTTCAGATTGGAGTATAACTCCATAGGAGTAAAAAATAAATAAATAAAATAAAAAAGTCTGTATTCTGTTGGCACCATTATTTGATACCTATTCCATTGGTTTTCTCTCTTCGCCCCGATCACAGTCGTACCTATCATTTTTCAGCAAATTTTTTTTTTGTGGACCCAGCCTCCTTCCAACACCATTATTTGGGCTTTACCCCATTGGATTCACCTCGTCACCTTGATCATTATGATACACTTCACCCATAACCCATTTTCCGTGTGGTCCCACCTGCCCCTTTTCATGTTCCCTAGTCATCATGGCCCATAGTCGTAGCCAAGACTTGGAAGCTTGCTTCAATACCTTACACTCTAATTTCATAGAAACCCAACAAGAAGTGTGACATATCAATGCCAATATATCTCCATCAATCAAAAAATGCATCCCTCCATCGCGGCTTCATTCGCTACCTAAATCGAGGAACTCAGACAAGAGCTCAAACAAGACATTATGACCCAGCTTGAATCTGTCGTTACGACGATCTACGCTAAGCTGAATATCCCTACAGATCTTCCCTTATCTAACCCACCTTTGCATACGAAAGGTGAAACTTCCTCTAATTCCTAGAATTTTCAGCCCTGTCACTTTTAGCATGACCTACGCCTTTCGCGTGTGGATGTGACCAAATTTGATGGATCGAAACCCATTGGTTGGGTAACTCAAATGGAACATTATTTTTATTGGTATGGCATTACGGATGAGTTGGCCAAACCATGGTATGGTGTTCTCCATCTAGATCAAGAACGTTGGCAATGGTGGCAATGGAGAAAAAATGCCTGCCAAGGGTATGTGGCTTGGATACACTTTGTGGTAGAGCTTTATGAACGCTTTGGCACTAACACCAACCATTTAGGCCATTTGACAAAGTTGAAACAATCTGGCATAGTGGAAGACTTTATAGCTTCTTTTGAGCGACTAGATTTTCATATAGAGGGCATGTCTGATGCTTTTTTTCTGAGAATGTTTTAGAAGTGGCCTCAAGGATGAGATTCATGCTCATGTACTCATGGATTAGCCTTAGAGTTGGTTGGATGCTACTAAAAGAGATAAGGAGTCACACCATGTTGTCTCTTCTAAAAAATGCAAACCCTCCTTTATTCCTTGCACTAAACCAGTAACTCCCACTCCTCCTTCTACTCCACTCAAGATCCAGAAATTGACTACGACTGAAATAGTTGAACGCCAACTCAAAGGCCTTTGTTATAATTTTGATGACAAATATTTTATGGGACACAAGTGTAAGGACCAAAATATTTTTATGGCCATCTGAGAGGATGTTTCAGAAGAGGATGTTGAGGCTCCCCTTGTGTTTGTGTCACCTAAACCCACAAACATAACCCCTCCCTTAGACCCTCCTGAAGTAGAACCGGTCATTCCCTAAATCCTCTCACTGGCTTCTCTGCTCCCCAAACCCTCAAGCTAATTGGTTTCATTAAGCATAGGAAGGTCATTATTCTTGTTGATAGTGGAAGCACCCATAATTTTATTCATCGCCGCATTGCCTAAGAAACTAAATGTTATATACGTTTAGTCAATAATTTCCAAATCATGATTTCCATTGGTGGGTCCATGAAATATGGAGGGCCTTGTGAAAAATTTGTTAGAATATAATGGATGTGCTCGTTTAACCATAGACAATATAGCAATATTTTCCCCCAACCATAGGTCGAAGCCACCCCTGAGCACCTTAACCTTGACAAAGAATCATTCCAGAAGAAAACTCTAGACTGGATAGTGAAACAAAGGTGGCACACCTTTCTCCAAGGACAGCACACCAAGCAAGAGAAACAAAAGATGATTAGAGAGTCCAAACCATAACCAAGAGAGAATCCAAACCAAAACCGAAATCTACTAGTTGCAGCAGCTGTAACAACAACTCTCCTCCAAACTTGCGCACAAACTGGCCAACTGCAGTGTGCACAAGTGTTGCTTCTGCAGTTCTGAGAATGTTGACCAAAATGAAGATTGACCTCCTGTATTTATACTAATTCTGGCAGACTTCCTGGGCCGAATTCTCATTATGGGTATTAATTCTTTAGTATATAACATTTCATTTTTCTGACTTCTTCTCTTGGAGGCAAATAACCTAATACAAGTCATTCTCTTAACCTGACTTGTATTCTAGGATTATTAACCAATTAATTTGGGTTTCTTATTGCTTCCCGGAATATTCTATTCTCGTCAGGTTTACACGTGGAGGTAAATGCCTCCCGTAACTACCATAATATCAACACTCCCTCCTAGCTAGGGAGGTATTGAAGGTAATTGTCTTGAGCACAAACATACCATTCACCTAGTAGCATCAACATAGTTGTATAGAATTTCTCATGATTAGATCATGAGCACCATCATCACTATCACTGTCATCAGCTGCATCATCTCTCGAAACCATTCTCTATCTGAGTAATCAGACATGATGCTAGATAATTCACTCACTCCACAGAGTGACATAAGAGCCATTCTTCTAATCTGGACATCTGTCCTAGAAGAATAAATGTCTTGGACCATTTTCCATCTTGGGAATCTCTGTCCATTGATCATCCATCTACTGATAATCATTTCCAATACTACTGATAGTTTTCAAGGCAATCGGAACAATGTCATTCAATAGAACACAATTGTGTCTATCCATAGTAGTACACAACTACAATATAGTGCTACACTACCACACCAAGTAGCACACAGATATTTGATCAGTGACATATAGTCACAATCAGTGGAACACATCCACCACAGTAGTATACATCTACTATCTGGAGACATACATTCTCCATAAAAATCATATCATCTGATATCAACGTGCACAGAAAACATTTTTATGATGGAAACTGAATCATCTAGGCCATTCTTCCACTCACATCTGTGAGATCTGGAAAAGAAACTGCCCTTAGAAGGTAAAACATCAATGATGATCTATCTGAACTATTCTTTTCAAGCAAGGAAGAATAATTGTCCCGATTTTTGAGCCCAGATCATTCACCTATCCAAGCCATTCCTCCGGCACTAAACAAAGTGCAACCTGGAGAGAATGAGTCTGCCCTAGGGAATGCTTGTCCCTGATTGTTGAACCTAGACCATTCACCTATATGGGCCATTCCTCTAGCACTAAACAAAGTGCAACCTAGAGAGAATGAATATGCTCTAGGGAATGACTGTCTGAACCATTTCCTAGGGAAATGACTGTCCTGCACCAACCTCCAAAACGGACCATTCTTCGAAACTGCTCACAACTATGAGATTTAAAAGAATTAATGTCCGGCGAGGCTGACCAGTCTTCTTGACCACTACTGAGAGTGATCTTCAAGAAGAAATATTGTCCTAGACCATTCCCCCACACTAGCCATAAGGGGAATCGTTGTCTATGGTACATCATCAATCCATCAAACCATTTTCATTACGAAAATGATTGTTCAATCTAGACCATTTTTCAAACTAGAAAATGTCTATCCGTCATAAATCTCAAACCACTTTCTGAACTGGAAAGGAACTTCTCATCCTAGAACATTTTTCAAAATTGAAAAATGAATGTTCATAAATCAATAACACGTCAGTGCTCCCTCCCAACCTGGGATTCATCTCTTCCTTTTTCAATAAGGAAGTTGTCTCCATGAGCTCCATCTTGAGTACTCAAACTCTTTCATCTTGGCCAGAGGCTTTACCAAAATGTCTGCTTATCTGCTCATCTGTGGAGATATATATTGGATAACCACTTTCTCTTTTCTAGACTTCATCACGGAGAATGTAATTCTTGATCTCAAATGTACTTCAGTCTTTCTGAAACACGGGTTTTCTTTGAAGGATTCATATAGCTATGATCAATATAGTATATCATTGTTGGATTCATCTTTTGTTTCTTGCTAGCTCATAACATCGCGACAAGGGTCAAACTGGAACATATCCAAGTGGTACTTCTTCTGCCATCATGAGAGTTTGTCATGGATTAGCAATCCATCATCCTGAGCTTCTAAGTAACCATTCTGAGACAATATCTCTTTTATAGAAATTTGGTCACCATGCTTTTACTGTGTATTGGAGGTTCTTTACCAAGTTGTCTTATTTCACTTGCATACAAGGGTATCTTTCTGGTATACCTTAAAGCCTTGAGGTTTCTCTTCATACGCTCTTTGTTCAATTATTCTGGAGAATAGTCTTTCCACTCATCTGATGTAAACTCCATCCCATGGATATTGCGGACGATATAATGGCTCATGTAGAGGTATGTCTGGTTTACTGGAACAAACAATCATCATAGTCTTCTCCCTCCATCTAGGAGAACCTCTAGTTCTGTATCTCGCAATTCTTTCATTCATAAGTCTTCCATACACTGTTCTTCATCACAACTTTCAGTTCCTCTACTTGATTACTTTTAGTGAGTTCATATCAGGTTGGTAGTCTTATGATTCTCGATACAATGACTGGTTGTTCTGGCTTTTCATTCTTTCTTGGAATCTTCATGTTCTTCCTCATGTTTCTCTTTAGATCTTGGGTCCATGGAGTTTTCTATAGATTCCATGACTTGAGAATTCCAACTTCTTCCTTTCATCATAGTATCATGGATGTGGATGGACAACCATGGATACTTTAAGGATTCTTTTCGAAGAAGACTTCTTCTAAAGTCAAACTGAACACATGTTGCTTTTCATGGTTGTTACCATTGATGGGAACATGGATAGATACTTCATCATATTCAATGGATCATATTATTTAGGATTATCTCCCTCCTAATCCTTTCTTCATGCATGAATGCATGCTCTTCTTTTGGAAATATATAATTGTCTCCCTCCATCTAGGAGAGTCCACGCTTTCGTCTACATCCTTATTTCCTTCTGCAAAGTGTCACAAATATTTTTCCAATTTTCTCTTGATTATTGACTTCTTTCTATCTTTACTTCTTCTAGGTTTCTTCAAGATTGATTCTAATTTCGGCTTATCTTGCAATTGTTACTTATGTAGTAGATTCCACATGAGTTGTTACCAGGGGTTGTTGATGTATTTCATCCTTTCATGTGTATTTATTAACTTGTATTCATTGTGATAACAACCCTTATCTTGTTGTTCTTCCATAGGTATATTTTCTCTTTGAACATATTATCTTCTAAGAAATAGCTATGCAGGATATGTACAGAAAACATGGTATGTACAAGAACTATGAAGAGTATTGTTACCTTGTCTTAGAAGAAGAAGTTTTTTTTGTCGTACTTGGTCTTCCTTGAGGGTTTCCTTTCTTCAGCAACTGATGCTTCGTGTGTCTCCTTCCTTTTCTTTAACTCGGGACAATGATTCTTGTAGTGACCATACTTTCGATAGTTGAAGCATTGTATTTCTGACATATCTTTCTCTTGATTTGGATTCTTCCTTGAACCAAACTTCCTTTTTTTCTTGAAATTCTTGAATCTTGCTGTGAAGGCTTGATCATCGTATTTATTTTGAGGTTTCTCTTTTTCACTAATTCTTGATTCTTCTTGTGCACAATAAGTCCAAAGTTCTTCAAATGTAGGATACTCCTTCCTTGTGTTCATGCTTGCGGCGAATGCATCCCATGTCTTGGGAAGAGCGTTGAGTACTATATTTTCCTGTTCGTTCTCTGAAATGATTTCTTCAATAGCTTGTAGTTGATATCTTAATTGAGATATTCTCCCAAGGTATGATGTTATGCTATCATCATCATTCATCTTCATGTTATGGAGCTCATTCTGCAGACTCATTACTTGTCCAATGTTTCTAACTGAGAAGAGGTTTGTTAGGGAATCGTACATCTTCTTAGATGAGTCAATATGGGCGATGTAGGGTATCAAGTGGTATTTTATAGACTCCACTATGATGCTCATGGCATTGATGTCATTGTCTTTGAACTTCTCCATAACTATAACATTTTGTGGTTCCTTCTCTTTTCCTTCTTCAAACTCTGGTTCCACAATCTTTCCTTTCATGATATCCAACACTTTATTCTTGGCAAGGATGAGATCAATCCTTGTCTTCCATGATCTGAAGTTAGAAGCCCCTTCTAACTTGTTTTCTAACTTCATAGAGTAACTCATGGCTTCTTTGACTTGGTCAACCCTATATTTGACCAAAAAAAACTCAAACTTGACATCTTAGCTTGTTGAGAGTACCAGGAGATGCGCTAGGCTAGGGTGCACTAGTATATCTTGAAATTAGGTTAATCCCTTCACTTAAGGTGCCTCAACGAGAGGGTTAGGGTTTCATTGTTGCAGCAAAAACTGGTTGCAACTACAACTCCAACTGAGCAAATCCTCCCAATCTATCTTCCAACAATTAGACTGTCTGAAGATAGTGTGGGCCCATAACCTGTTAGAATATAATGCATGTGCTCGTTTAAACATAGACAATATAGAAATATTTTCACCCAACCATAGGCTGAAGCCACCCCCGAGCACCTTAACCTTGATAGAGAATCATTCCGGAAGCAAACTCTATACTAGATAGCCAAACAAAGGTAGCGCACCTTTCTCCAAGGATAGTGCACCAAGCAAGAGAAAAAAGAGCTAATCAGAGAGTCTAAACCATAACCAAGAGAGAGTCCAAAACAAAACCGAAATATTCTAGTTGCAGCAGCTGCAACAACAACTCTCCTCCAAACTTGCGTGCAAACTGGCCAACTACAATGCGCACAAGTGTTTCTTCTGCAGTTTTGAGAATGTTGACTAGAATGAAGATTGGCCTCCTGTATTTATACTAATTTTGGCAGACTTCTTGGGCTGACTTCTCATTCTGGGTACTAATTATTTACTATATAACATTTCCTTTTGCCAACTTCTTCTCTTGGAGGTTAATAGCCTAATACAAGTCATTCTCTTGAGCCGACTTGTCTTCTAGGGTTATTAACCAATTAATTTGGGTTTCTTCTTGCTTCCCGGAATATTATATTCTCGTCACGTTTACACGTGGAGGTAAATACCTCCCGCAGCTACCATAATATCAACAAATGTGTGTCTCCAAATTGGTGACTACCATCTGAAATCTCATATGTTTGCTATTGACATGGGCAGTTATGAAATTGTGTTGGGTGCGGAATGGATAAGGACTTTGGGTCCCACTCTCATGGATTTTAAGGAATTAACCATGCAATTTGACCAGGAGGGCCAACAATATAAGTTCCAAGGCATCACCGTCGGTTCCCCGAAGATCATTAGTTCCCATCGCATGGAAAATCTGCTCAAAAAAGGTCATTCTAGCATTATTGCCCAACTCCATGCCATCCAAGCCACTAAGACACCCTCTGTGCTGCAGGACCTCCAATCCATCCTCTCTAAACATAAAATGGTTTTTTCCACTCCCCAGGAACTCCCTCCTTCCTGTGGTGTTCATGATCATTCCATTCCCCTTGTCCCAAGAAGCCTTCCTCCCAATATCCGTCCCTATCGTCACCCCTTTTCCAAAAAAAAATGAAATTGAGAAAATGGTTCAAGAACTGCTCAACACAGGCATTATCCACCCTAGTAAGAGCCCCTTCTCTTCTCATGTGGTCATGGTAATTAATAAAGAAGGTTATTGTTGCATGTGTCCTGACTTTTGCACCCTCAACAAACTCGTGATTAAAGACAAATTTCCCATTCCTGTCATTGATGACCTCTTGGATGAATTGAGTGGCACCTAGTTCTTTACTAAACTTGATCTTCATTTGGGCTACCACCAGATTCATATGAAAGAGGTAGAAATTCCTAAGACTGCCTTTAGAACTCATGAGGGCCACTATGAGTTTTTGGTCATGCCCTTTGGCTTGTGTAATTCTCCATCCACTTTCCAAAGCCTCATGAATCATGTCTTACATCCTTTTCTCTATCCTTTTCTACATCATTCTGTGTTAGTTTTCTTTGATGATATCCTCATATACAATCAAACCTGGACATACCATCTTGCTCATGTGGATCGAGTTCTCCATCTACTCTCTTAGTACCAATGTTTACTCAAACAATCTAAATGTGTTTTTGGCTCCTCAGAAGTAG
>JZKD02S1286947.1:391379-403341 GCA_000966675.3 Picea glauca | reverse complement strand
TACCTTTGATTTGTATGAAGAATCAGTTATAAAAGAGGATTGTTCTCAAATTTTCAAAGAGGTTTCTTATGACAGTTTTTCTCCTGTGACGGATGAGAAGGATTTGAAGATTGCTTGTCTTTCTTTGCTAGACACAGAGGTTTTTTGTTCACCTATCTTTGATAAGTATGCAGACGAAGCAGAACAAATTCTTACATCAGATTTTTCTGACTTGAAGAGCAGCCCTCCTATTTACAACAGTTATGAATTTGATGTTGATGAAGAACAATACTATGAAAAAATTAGCCATTTGGAAACTCCCACAGTAGACATTGAAAAGTCACCTCCAGAAATCAGCAAATTTGCATGTACCATACTTCAACACAAATCTACAGACGACAAAAAACAGTTCATCATCAACAATGAAGTTAGTTTGCAGCTCTATTCAGATTTGCACGCAGTTGAAGGTGGAAGCCATGATAATCCAGAAAATATGCAGACACTTTCTACTTTTCAGCTGAAACAACAGTAAGAGGTATTTTCTTTCAATTTTATAGATCCGTTTGTGTACTATCTGAAATATTCGAGCAGCATAGATGTCAAATTTCTTTTTCCAAACAAAGGTTGGTTATGCTACATTTTTGAATTATATATCAGTATTCTATGGTTTCCTACATTCATCTTCAGATCAAAAGTTTTACCAGTTATTCGGATACTCGGATGGCTTCATTGGAAGCATGATTTTACCTAATTTTGAGGTAGCAATTGGTTAAAGTAGGGTAGTTCAGGAAATAAGCTCTTTCTCGAGCATTTCTTTCTTCTAATTTGCAGTAGAAATAGCAGTGAGCTTGTGTGAATAAAGGCAAGTTTGAAGGTGTACAGAGATCAGATTACAGGCAAATTACATGCAAGTTACAGTTTTGCAGAGATCAAGGTTGCAGAGTTTTTCATTTTAAAGGTCAGATCTTAAACACCTGAAATAAGCCCAGGAAATTACTTTTAAATTTTTCATTAACCATAACAAAATTTTCAAAAGTCGTGTAGAATTTTTTTAAATTGTAAGTCTTAAACAATAAGGTTTTGAGTTCTTTTGAATGAATAAAACCTTTTTATTCATCAAAGAAATAAAAATTTGTTTTCACCGACTAATGTTTTATTCTAAGTTGTGATAAGCCAGTGAAAGTGTTTACTTTGAACAGCTAACAGGAATCTTCATGAGCAAATAAGCCGGTGAAAGGGCTAAAACAAATTTTTTATACAACAGTCATGGCAAAGTTTAAGGCATGTGGAATACACCTGGCGTATCATCATCAAAGTAATTGGTGGGAGCAGAAAATGGATCGAATCTTCACCACATTTGGTTGAGTCATCATTGCAAGGCAGAGATTGTACATGCAACTGTCTAATGAGAAACAAATGGCAAATTAATTCCAATTTTTGGAGGACTCTGCAATTGTTATTAGGAACCTCTGTAATCACAGTGAAGATATTTTTGCATGTGTTGAAAGTGTAGATTTTGTACCTGCACTGATATGGAGAAAGTGACAATATGGATGCATGGCTCACCAGAATAAACACTCTTCGCATCCAGCCCTTTAAACTTACGCCTCTTGGCCCTCATGATGCGAAGGTGAGAATGAAGATTGTGGGTATCTGCGGCAGTGACATCCACTATTTGAGGACACTATGGTGTGCAGACTTTATTGTAAAAGGTATTTTTATCATTATGTTTCTTATCAGTACACCCTAGTTCTCTTCTTCTTCATCGCTCAGGACATGTACTAAAATCAACCATTTTAAAATTTTCAATGATGTGGAAATCCGGGTTACCTGTATACAATGTTTTCTTTCTTCATTGTCTTTTCTGGGGATCTTCCATAGCTAACGATGGTCTGCTTCCCAACGGAAATTTCTAGGAGGCTCCTCAAAGATGGGTTGTCGTCGGAAACGTGATTGTGGGTCAAAACCTATTACCTCAGTGAAAGATCGATGGGTTATCAAAATACATATTCTCCTCAGATCAGCGCAACCAACTTCAGTTCATTATTCCAGATAATGGGCATGTCGTCCAACTCGGAAATAATGGGTTGATATCCCAGCAGATCTAAGGCCTGAAGAAGGGATCATCTTACTCAATCAGTTTCAGCGTGTCCAAGGCCTACGGAACGCCAGTAAATTTGAATGTGACTGTTAAACCATATTCTCAAGTTTTTCTCATCAAGACAGTTTATGACAGCAATGGATGGGATGTATATGCTTGGGGATTCCAAGCTATTTCTGAGGCCCAAGAAGTTGTACTGTTCAATCCGGATGAAGATTACAATAATCCCAATTGTGGGCCGCTCATTGATGGTGTGGAAATCAAAGAGATAATAAACCCACCCAGATCGAAATCCGTAAAAGTTGATCTGGTAAATGACCTGGTAACCAATGGAAACTTTGAAGATGGGCCACATGACTATCTCAAAGGTAGCCACGACATCCTTCTTCCCCCTTCCGTTCTTCACCATTCTCCTCTACACCAGTCCTGGAATCACTGATTCCTCCACTACCGCTTTCAGATAATCACAGAGATAAAGAAGGGAAAGCAAATTTCTCGTCTGAAAAATATGAACCAGTTATATTTCCACAATGCGAATTCGCATATTACCACGTATTCGATCTTGGACAGCTGCTCCATTGAAGAAGACAAAGATGCCATTATGTCTTCCAACTTCAGGTGAGTTCAGTTGGAAAGCGATCTCTGAAGCCTAAGTCGAGTCTCTCCTGCCCCGGTGAAGGTCGGCCCTGAAACTCTTTTCGAGGGTAACTCATTTGATGATTTTCAGCAAACTTCTTTTAATAAACCTTAGTCTTGGAGGATATCGGCTCACAAGAGATTACCCTCTTTGAAGTCAATCCCATATTTTGCATGCTATTATGATGAAGAGGTAGTAGATGAACGCTTGGAACATGATAATGACAGTGGCATGGTGGAATCTCAACTACAAGATTTTATCTTTGAAAATGAGGCCATGGGGGAAAGTGTTGGAAGAGTGAAGCTCGGTTTTGATTTCTTAAACACTTGGCAATAATAATTATCAAAGATCAATCTAGATTCTAGATCCACATTCTTAGCAGAAACAGCTAAAACTTTTGGTCATGATTGATTGCAAACAGTGGTTCAAACTTCACCACCAAAGAGCGACTTTTTGGAAATATAAAAGATAATTTTTCAGCATTAAAGACAGGTGTCAGAGTATCAATAGAAACAGTTAATTTCCATCCTTCAAAGGCACCTACTATCAGATTGGAGATATCATGAGATATTCCATATTTTCAGGAAGACATTTTCAGGATGGTTATGCATGGGTGCTCGTCATCATACAGTATCTACAGCGACATCATCATCACCAGCAGAAGGTGAATCGAAGGCTCTCATGAGTGAAAGCAGTGATGGTGCCGAGTCTGTTATTATGCACTTTAGTGATATAAAAACAACGAAAGCGAGCAAATTAATCTGGATGAGCTTCATCAAATCTGCCAGGAATTTGGTATTGTTGAGCTTGAGGAAATGATCAAGAAATTCCCATATGCCCTAGCAAGAAGATCCTTCTTGCGCTGCTATCAATTTCCTGCCATAGATAACAACAGTTGTGCATTTGGATTCCCTTTTGTATGCTCTGCAACTGTGGTGTCATTGCTTAAATTATTTCGATATCTCTAATTTGTTTTTTTTTCCTCGCTTGCTTAGCATATCAATTCTTGAATCAAGCATTGCAGGTCACCTGAGGCTCAAACATCAAGTGTTGACAACACTTTATTGAGCAGTTGTTGAAGAATCTAACACTCCATGCAGGATCATTGCTTCTCTGCATTATTTTCTTCTCAAAGATAAAACAGAACTTTCACCAGCGTAGAGGGAAGAATTATAACCAGTTAGCTGATGAAAGGCAGAGCTTTCACCAGCTAACTATCAAATCTTAAGGCGAAATAGCTGGTGAAACCTGAGACTGGCCAGCGAAGGTGTATTTTTTCCCATATCGAAGTTTTTCTCAACCAAACATCCTGAAAATAGTTTCTTAAGATGCATATTGAATTTACACATCAAATTCAAGATCTGAATTTGATAAAAATATGTTTGAAGAGGTGTCAAAGTCAAATTAGACACCTATTTTTGGGGCACAAAATCAGTTGTTTTTGCCAAAGATAGAAAATTCAATTCTATCATGATCAAAGTACATCTATGAGCCTTGGAAGGCTATCTGCACACATCAGAGGTCAAGAAAGATGAAGACTCTTAAAGAATATGAGATTGATCTTAATTTAGGATCATCTTCTATTATTTTGGATCTATTTTGACTATCTTTTTTTAGAATATTTGATCCATATTTTTAGGATCTAAAAATGCTTTGTATTTGAAGCTGCTGGAAAACGAAAAGTCAAAGACCTCAAGCTGCCTGCAATATTCTCATTTCAAGCTTGAAGTTATCCTGGAATTTTCAAAACCATGGTTACATATCTCGCCATCCAGCCTATGTCCAACACTTTTCTTCTTAATGAAGATATTTCCACAACAGATGCCATATCAATGTGCAAACAACAATTCCAGGGGTGATTGAAGCAGACATGCTACAGATAAAGAAGATTGGGAAAGACAACAACAAACTTTGGAAAATAGCTAGATGATAAATTGTAAAGGCTAAATGACTCCATGCCCAAAACTAAAGGCACAGGGTCTTCTAGGTTCTTGGAGACCTCGCAGGGAGGTCTCCATCCTAGTTGGAGCCAGATGTTAGCGATAAAAAATGCACTGGCATTTTTGGAAGAATGATGCCTAATCTTGTAGGGAAAATTTGACTAGCTTCCTATGCTCCAAATGTAGATTTGAAAGCACCATTGGAAATATTAGGATTTGTAGATGTCGATCGACTATTTAAGCATGCAAAATGGACTCTCCATGACTAAGAAATTTGATTTTGAAAAAATATGCGCTTTCACCAGCGCAGAAGGTAGAATTATAACTAGTTAGCTAGTGAAAGCTCCGCCTTTCACCAGCTAAGGATAGGATTTTCGGGTAAATTAGCTGGTGAAATCCTGTCACGGCCAGAATAGCCGAATTTTTGCCCAGATCGGGATTTTTTGGGTTTGAATGGTTTGAAATCTTCTTCAATAAGCTGGTTATGAATTATCAAATCAAAATCTGAAGGCCATTCTTGGAGATGAAAGTCAAAAGGGAATTTTTTGACTAGATTTGGTCATTTTCAAGGGAAAAATGATAGGAATCAAATGACACATCACCCAATTCAAATTTTATCTTTGGAGGACCAAATCAAATAGCCTTGGGAGGCTAAAACTGCACTTCATCAGCAATCTACTATTTTTAGAGATCACTAAATAGGATCTTTCCTATTTTGTTTTGATTTTTCCTTCTAGATCCATTTTTATAGGATCTCATCCTACACTTGTTGTATTTGTTTTGATTTGACTATTTTTAGTAAATCTGATCCATCTTTCAAGGATCTAGATTTCATCTTGTAAAGCTATAAAGCCAAAGACATTGGGAGCACTAAGGGGTTCAAACTGGGAATATATTTCGTGCTACTGTATAGACTCTTATTTACAGAATAAAAGTTCAGTTTCGTTTCATTTTCAATATCAGAAATATCCATGTTTCCCTTTCTATACTTTGTTTCAGTTTATCTTAGCTTATGAAAATTGTTATCTCTTTATTGAGCTCATAGACTTGAAGTAAAGGATTTCTTTCTATCTTGCATTAAGCCCTACATTCAGTTGTATTTGGCAATCAAGAATAGTGTTCTTCGTCCTCTCCTTTCAATTTACTTGATTTGATTATTGTTTCCTGAAAGCACTGTTTCTTTAGATGTATGATGAGTTTTCTATTACACTGATCATTAAAGACCCCATTGTTCCAAGCATATCTACACATTATTTTTAAGTTACCAAGCATCCTTAGTCTACAACCCTAAGGAGTTTCTTGGAGTGATAACAAGTTGCACGAAGAAGGCTCCATTTTGATACAACCATAAGAATTTTGGGGCCAACGTGAGCATTGACTGTGTCAGTGAACCATCAAGGAAGTGTTAGTCTAGTGGAAAGATACAACTCCATCAAATGCCACTTGGGAACTAGCTACCATTCTGCAACAATTTCCCCATCTCAAGCCTTGAGGAAAAGTTTGTTTTTAAGGGGGAGGACATGTAGGTAGAATATATATCTCCATGTAATAAAGGTCAATATTAATAAGGCCTTCCAATAAGGAAGAATAAGTCCAATGTAAGAAGACCTAATATAAGATTTCGCTTCTAGAAGGATCTTCCTCTAGATGGTTCTTTTGATAGACATATTTAGTATAAATAGGATTTGAGGGTATGAGAACTTTTGTCTTGGATATTATTGTAATAGAGCTCTTCTCTACTGGAGGTTTCCCCCTCGAAGAGGAAAGTGAACATTTCTCTCGGTAATCAAAGTGTTATTTCTGGTGTTATTTTGTTATCATTTTGGTATTATCTTGGAGTTGTTTTGGTTATATTATTGTTCATCTGCCATTTCTAGCTATTTATTTATGTTCTGCATACGTTTTATATTTGGAATATTACAACATATCACCCATTTTTATATTTTCTTGATGATGCTTTTTTATTGTTGTCGTCGATGGCTATTGGAATCGTGCCAGCTGCCTATTTCCCTTCGTCGGTGACCTGCTCCATTTCCCTTTGGACCCATTCTTCAATGTAGCCTCTCAAGGGGGGCACGTTGATCTCATCCCAGATTTTAATGTTGAAAATTTCCTTTTCTAATACCCTTAGATCGATAGAAATATTACACAGAGCCTAATCAATTTCTTCATTTTGTACCGAATAGTCGACTAGCCAGTTGTCCACTTCATCTTCACCATATTCAAGGATATTGTAAAACTTTTCTAAAGAAAACCCCTTAAAAATATCAACTTGTTTATCGAAGGCTTGATTAGTTAAGGGAATGGAGTTGATGATTAAGTTGGGGTCTTGGACCTCGTTGGTACTTTTAGCTAAGTCTATTTCGGTAAGATTTCTAAATAATTTTTCTTTCTTTGATATGGCTTGTTCACATGATTGGACAATGAGATGAAAGTTCTTCACTTTTTCTTTCTGGCGTGCATTTAATTGAGTGATCCAGTTTTGGGAGGGGATATCTTCTTGTCTTCTTATCGTATATGTCATGTTGTTGACATGGATGCAAAAAGGGATGAGTGTGTCATAGAAACATTCTTCATCTTTTAAATCCACCTACAAATGTTCGTGCAAAGAATGTGCCTTTGTTCCAAGGGAAGGCATACTTTGTGATGTTTCCCAGGCCTCAATAATCAACTCCATTCTTTTCTTGATATTATTCTCCACATAGCCTCTACACGATGCTAGGAGGCTGGAGGATCCTTTTAACTTGGCTGCAGGGGTGGAAGGCATGGCTATTGCTAAAGGACTGGCAATCAATGGCATGTGAATCAACACTTCCACCAATTCATTGACTTGGTCCTGTAGTCTGGCATTCTCAGCCTCAATGCCTCCAATGGAATCATCAAGAGCATCTTCAGTTGCCCGATGAAGTCAAGATATTTGGGAGGGATACATGTTCCCAAGGTTAATCTCTAAATGAGATTTCCCTTTCTTATTTTTTATATCTCCCTTTTCAATAATTAATTTTTTAGACTCACTGTCAAAAACAACGCTCTGGAATACAAAGGATTCATCTTCGTCAAATATTTTGGTCTCATCTATTTCCATTGGGAGACTATGTTGGATCGCATCCCCGAGTTGATCAAAGTTGCGGAATATGCTATCCAGATCAGTCTTAATTTCCATGTTCTCGCTCTCAATTTCGGGCTCTCCCGCTTTCCCTACAATTTTTTTTCTCTTATTCTTCATGAAAAGATTGTGAGAACTATCAATTTTAGCATGAGGAGGGTTGTTATCTCCTCCTTCATTTGAAGAATTATGGGTTGCTTTCTTACTGGGGTGGGTCATTAGAGCAATGCTCTAGGATGTTGTACTCTTGGGAGAGGTATCTGAGGATTGAACACTCTTCTCACTGGGGCCTTTTCCTTTCTTGTACAATTTAGTGGTGCTTCGTAATGTGTCTAGGTCGTCGGCATCAGAAGCATGAGTGTTGTCGTCAATGTCTTTGTTTTCACTCAAGCATCTCTGGAAAAAATAATTGTTGAAGCCAACTACAAGTAAATGTTCTAAAAAAATTCCATTAGGGTCGAACCCTCTTAGCCTTTCAGCATATCTTAGCTTCAAGTTGTTGAAATGGGTTGTGAATTCGTCAATTTTGTTGACGTTCATCAACACGAAGTCCCCGACTTTCCAAGGCAGAGGAATGAATTTTTTTTTCTCTTCTCATGGTAGATGCAACCAATAGTTGTATTGCCTTGTTATTTTTGTAACAAACATTATGTCCGTAATGTGACATGGAAGGAAAGTAGGATTTTCCTTGGAGCCAAAAATCCTTATCACATTGTAATTCTCCATTTGTTCAAGTTCCCCATTCCTGTCCAAAAACTTGGTTTCTTGGTCAGACATGCGGGGAGCATCCTTTCCTAATAATAAAACTTTGAAAAAAGAGACAAAGTCGTTGAAAACCTCATAAAAAAAATGGGAGGCCTTGTGCCTCAACAAGGCCTGGTACCAGAAGGTTACTAGGTTAATTTCCCTGTTTACCTTCTTGGACACAAACAATTTTGGAAACAAATAGCAATGCACCATCGTGGAAACTAAGTAGGATGACATATAAAATTTCTTCTCGTTTTTTAAGTTTGACAATTGGGAACAAATTTCAATGGAAATTAGCTTCCCCCAATAAAAAATGGCTTGTTCCATAACTGTGAAATACAAAATATAAATAACCATGTGTTAAATACTTGTTGTGGATTCATGTCCCATTTTTCTTGTAAACAACCAGGCAATTTCCAGGAATGGATTTCTAAATGAAATAACTTGAAATCTTGTGATATCTTCAGGAACTATCGTCGGGTCTTCAAAGAACTTGGGTAAGAGGTCCAACCTGTTATTATTCTTTTTTAGGAACTGCTTGGAGTCTTTTCCTATGAACATCAATGTTGGCTCTAGAAATATTAACATCTTGTGGAAGACCTGAGGTGACAAAGAAACATGAGAGTGGTCCCGCAGTGGAATAATTATTTGGCCTGAAATATATTTATCGGCGCACCAAGAGACCATCTCCTTACAGTCAAAAACTGCAGGGACACAGCTTGTGTTACACGTCAAAATTGCTCAGCTGGATAAGTGTCGCATGTCCCTCTCAATTGTCGCAAGTGTCGCAAGTTGGTCACTAGTGTCGCAAATGATGTTCAGACATATTGTCATGACGATGACACTAAGGAGACACTTATAACATCTCACATGATTTATTTGAAGGAGGAGAACTGGTTCACTGGAGTAAAATAACTCTTAACACCTGAAAAGGGATTTTAATCAAGGGTTTTGAGGGTGAACGCTCCCCTGAAACAGCCTTAGGAGCGCTGGCACTCCCCTATAAGGCCTCAGGGAGCGTTATAACGCTTCCTCACCCCTATAAAGGAGCGTTTCCCACTTTTGAAGCGTTGGCACTCCCCTTAAGCTTCTCTGGGAGCGTTCTAGCGCTCCGATGCCCCTTTTGAAGGAGCTCTCCCTAATCTGGGTCAGTTGTTAGCCCGGTGAGGAGAATAAGGGGAGGATATTTCGAGATTAGGAGGCAGTTGTGCTCGAATTCTTGGTTTCATAAAGAGATCCTTGATCCAAGGAGAAGGTTCCCAACTTGTTCTAAAGATAAATCAAGAGGTTAAGCTCTTCTTAACCTATATAAACAGGCTCTATGATGGTGGAAAGGGGGAAGAACTGAAGTTATGAAACTTATGATCTTGGAGGAAACTTACAGCCAGCCAAAGGAGAGTGATCGGTGAAGCTGTTGTTATCCATATTGTGGAGCTTTCAGGCAAGGGTTAGATGAAGGGGACTTGACGAAGTTGTCGCATTCGCATCTACGACTGTAAGTATTGTTGTTGTTATTCTCATCAATATTACACGCTTGGCCTGTTTCTTTCTAGTTTGTGTCTAATGTCACATGAACTTATCATTAATTGATAGATCTATTTTCAAGCTAACATCAATAGAGTAGGAAGCAGTTGTATCTTGTTTTGTCCACAGGATCCAGCGAAAAGCAAAGGATTGGAGCGCAACTCGGAGTGTGCAGGGACAAATGTCGATTAAAAGGTACTTCTGTCATCCTTCCTTCTCATGTGTTAGTTTAGATAGATTTGAAAGGAAGTCAGTGTCCATGATAAGCACTTTTCTGTCTAGAGTTAAGGTCAATCTCTAGAGTTGATCTACCTGTCTGCGGGGAGATTTTCCTACAACAGAAACTGGCGACTCCACTGGGGAGATAGCCTCAAATCGAAACCTCTTGTTTTGATTTTCTCCTCATTGACCTTGTTCTATCCCTTGATTGTTTCAGACCTGCTTCACTCCTCTTTGATTAGTTTCATGAGCTGATTGGATCCTTACCTTATCACACTCATCATACTTGTCAAGTTTGAATCCCAGTTTTTGGAATTTTTTGACATTTCTGGAGATTTTAGACCCTGGCGCCCCTGTCCTAGTGTTAACAGAGTGCCAGCACTCCTCATACCTTTGCACAGAGTGCTACAACACTCCTTGCCCTTGGCGACAGAGCGCCAGCCTCTTTTTGGCCAAAAAACCCTCCAGAACTGCCTTTTTCAGGGTTTGCCTCTGTGTCTCTTTTGCTGAGTGATCTAGTGAGTCAGTTTTTCTTCCTTTTCAGCCTTGACATCTGTCCTTTTTGAAGAATAAACACCTTTTTAATTGGATCTTGTAGCCTTCTTCACCATTTTCATTTGATTTTTTCCTGTTGAGTGAAATTTGAAATCCATGCATTGTTCTTCTCTCCTCATCAGCTGAGTAAAAACCCTGGTGAAGGTCATCAAAGGCCTACATACCTCTTTGTCTTGATTTCGGTCAAGGTCATTTGTTCTTCAACTTTTTCTTTGGGTGTGAATTTTGTTTTTCTCTTTGATTGTTTCTTTTTCTTTCGCTTTTTCGTTTTGATTGCTACGAAAGGGTGTATTGTTTGTGTGACTTTTGCTTGTGCTATATTGGTTTCCATTCATACCAAGAAGATAATTAGCAAGAAAATCATTGTGTTGTATCAATCATCATCCATACGCAAACAATGAAAGACATATTTATGATTGATTGTGCATATTAGAAGGTATTTAAAAGTTTTTGCATTACATTAGGATTTGATTGAGAAAAGAATCGTTTGAGGGCATTCCTTATTTGTGCTGGGTTAGTGAAAGAACTCTCTCTCTCCCTTAGATAGATGTTCATCGAAAGGAAATGACTGCTTATCATATCTGATGCATTCTTTGGTTCTGAGTCATAATTCCATTCATTTCACGTCCATGCACCCCTTTGCGTAAAGGATAGCCACAAAAAATCAACGCTAATTAAAAGTTATCTAGAACTTTTTCTTTTTTAGGATCCTCCACCAACAGTAGAATAGGCTTAATACTTTGGATTAGGGCTGTGAGAATAACTCTCCAAAGTTTCTAAAACAAACAGTAGCATCCTGAGTTAGGGAGAGTCAAATCCAGTTATCGTATAAGTCTGCCTGGGATCCCCCTCTCACACAAGGGTTACGCACGAGGTCGCATTCGGGTGAGCTATGGGGACTAACCCTCCGTGGTTTAACTGATTGTGGTGGTCGGATCGTATTATGGGGGTCACTTTGAGGTAAATCCACAATTACTGCATGGAATCCTTTTAGTTGATTTCGGGCTTGATACCCTGCCCATACGTTCGGATCGGACTATCGATTGTTCCCGCCCAGGGGCTGACTGCGAATTGGTAACCTTAGTGGCCATAATCTTTAGGGTCTTACACAAGGTGACGGTGACAGGAAGTCTCACTGTACCTGGAGCAGACAT
>JZKD02S1286947.1:368076-378319 GCA_000966675.3 Picea glauca | reverse complement strand
ACAATTTTTTATTATAAACAAGTGTGAAGGTGACGGGGATGGGGAAGAGAAAGTAAGGAATGACCAAGTATGAAAAAAGGTCAGACGAGCTTCAAAATAGGGTTACAGGGGATACTCAGGAGAGGTGAGGGCCCGACGGTCAAATTGTATGTCTTGGAAATTTTGACTGCAAAACACATAAAACAGAAGAGAGCATGATGGGGTAGTCCAGTGGTCAGTTTGTATGTTTACGGAATTTCGGGTGTTGTTTATAGGTCGTGGAACAATGGAAGGTAAATATTGAGCCCACCTATCCGGGAACCCACAATCGAAAAAGTAGCTAAGTATGTAATAGGGAAACGGTCGGTCGGACTCGTTTTCGCTAATATATTGAAATTTGTAATAGATATCACATTACCTGACAAGATCTTTTTTGCATGTATATCGCGGAATTACGGGTGTTGTTTGCGGGTCACGGAACAATGCAAGGGAAATATCGATCCCACCTGTCCGGAAACCCATAAGAGAAAAAGTGGCTAAGTATGGAATAGGGAAACAGTCGGTGGGACTCGTTTTCGCTAATATATTGAAATTTGTAATAGATATCCCATTACCTGGCAAGATATTTTCTGCATGTTTCTAGACAAGTTGTGTAGGTATAGTTAGTATGACTGTCTCCTCGACAATTTTACTCATTAATGAAAATTTTCATGCTATAATAATGGTTTTTATAAACAAATTTTGTTATTGTAAATAATACTATATATATATATATATATATATATAAGTATGAAAAGTGGTCGGACAGGGTTCAAAGTAGGGTTACAAGAGATACTTAGGAGAGGTGAGGGCCTGATGTTCAAATTGTATGTTTTTACAATATATATATAATGTTTTTATAAACAAGGGTGAAGGTGGCGAGGACGGGGAAGAGCAAGGAATGGCCAAGTATGAAAAGCGGTCGAACGAGCTTCAAAATAGGGTTACAAGGGATACTCAGGAGAGGTGAGGGCCTGATGATCAAATTGTATGTCTCAGAAACTTTGAGTGCAAAACACGTAAAATAGAAGAGGGCATGATGAGGTAGTCCAGCAGCCAATTTGTATATCGTGGAATTCTAGGTGTTGTTTGCAGGTCGCGGAACAATGGAAGCACAATCTTGAGCTTACTTGTATGGGAACCTGCAATTGAAAAAGTAGCTAAGTATGGAATAGTGAAACGAGCAGTCAAACTCGTTTTCGCACAATTTGTGTAGGGATAGTCAGTGTGATTGTCTCCTCAAGGATTTTACTCATTAATGACAATATTTACGGTATAATAATGTTTTTATAAACAATTTTTTTTATTACAAATAGGACTCGTTTATATATATATAAGTATGAAAAGCGGTGGGACGGACTTCAAAGTAGGGTTACAAGGGATACTCAAGAGAGGTGAGGGCTCGATGGTCAAATTGTATGTCTTTATATATACATATAAATATTTTTTTATTATAAACAAGTACGAAGGTGGCGGGGACGGGGAAGAGTAAGTAAGGATCGTCCAAGCATGAAAAGCGGTTGGATGGGCTTCAAAATAGGGTTTCAAGGGATACTCGAGAGAGGTGAGGGCCTAATGGTCAACTTGTATGTCTCAAAAATTTTGAGTGCAAAATGCGTAAAACAGAAGAGGGCATGATGGGGCAATCTAGCGATCAGTTTGTATATCTTGGAATTTTGGGTGTTGTTTCTGGACAAATTGTGTAGGGATTGCCAGTGTGACTATCTCCTCGAGGATTTTAGTCATCAATGAAAATATTTGTGGTTGTTGCATGGTGAGCTTTTATCATTAAACCTTGGTTATTGCATACCTGGAAAGAAGTGCGAAGGTGGCGGGCACATGAAACAATGATTAGGAATTGGATATTTCGTGAACCCGCCAACCTGACGATCCACGAAAGAGATTCCAAGAAATGACCAAGTATGAAAAGCGAATGGACGGGATTCAAAATGGGGTGACAATAGTTCCCCAGGAGACATGAGGACCCGACAGTCAAATCATAGGTCTTGGAACTTTTGAGTGAAAACTGTGTAACACGGAAGAGGGTATGATGTGGGAGTCCGACAGTAAATTTGTATATTGCAGAAGTCTAGGTGTTGTTTGCAAGTCACAAAGCAATGGAAGTGCAATATAGAGCCCGCTTGTCCAAGAATCTGCGATCGGAAAAGTGGCTAGGTATGGAATGGGGAAGCGGTCAGTCAGAGTCACGATATAAAATCATGAGTGAAAATGTGAACCTGTGAGTCCACCAACCCGCATAGTTAGACATTTAAAAAAAAAATGACTAAGTAACTAGAAAGAGAAAGTAGAGGGTGTTGTCACAAGAGTTGGTTCTAGGCTGTAATAGAGCCAAGCCTTAACACATTTTAAATGAAAAAATAAGTTGTCACTCAGAACTTGATTTGGGTTGCGTGCAGGTAAATTCCAAGATAACCACGAACCACTTTTGATTGGAAGTTGCCCCTTCCAACCTGAGAGGGATCTCTCAAATATATGTCACGATAGGATATCCAATAAGCTTATAAATGGGAAGATCTGTGGGCAACAGAAATTTTTGAGATGTTTAGGGTTGATGGGTTGGACAGGGAGATAGTCCATTGGGCATGGAGTCAAATGATCAAGCAAATAGCAAGAGTGTTTCAGCAATGGAAATCCATGGAGCAGAGGAAAGATAGAATTTGATTACAAAGAGAAGGATTTATAAAAGTATGGCAGAAGAATAAAGAGAAAACATATCAATACATAAGGATCACTTAGCGATGAGTCAATTCCAAGCACAAATCAGTGGAAAGAGATGGTTGGGACAGAGCATCTAGCAAAGGACGGATTTTGAAACTTGATCTCTGCAAGAAACAACCTATAACCATTTTTCAAAAGAGAATCTAACAGAGGATGAATTCTATTACAAAATAGATACAAATCAATAATAAAATATAGATGGAGTGATATTGAAACTAAGAAAATCGACAAACTCTACAAGCAACATCACAAGAATCTCTGATATGGATAAAACATGCTTCTGCAATCTTATATTAAACTAAAAATGAAAGCTACAGCCCAGGAGTACTACTCCTGTGTGTATTTCCCCCCATTCCTTTTAAAAATATGCCTCATATATGTATTGAGGTCGAAATCCTCTCTAATCTAAAAGATAACAATAGTTACAACCAATTCTTGAAACTTTCTACCATAGAAAATGGGCCAAACTGCCGAAAAATAGGGTTGTGGTTACGACTTTGTATCTCTCGAATATAGACAATTGTGTATAAACTGAAAGGGGATTTTGTGCATATGTTTATTCTAAGAAAAAACCTCTCTCATTTCCTTGAGACCCCTTTTCATTTTTCCCAAATCTACATTTAACAAACATGTGTCAAAACAGGAAAATATGAAATCCAAAAATTAAGGCTCGGAGATGGATTCGATTCTCCAAATATGTCACACCTGTAGGAAAACTGAAAGAGTCTAATGATCTCTGATGTGTTAGGCACAAAATCATCCAACCATTTCTCAAAATAATACTCCAGTCGCTCAGACTCCTCATTTGAAAATGATGACTCAGCACAGTAAAAATGTCATATTTCTGAAAACGAACCTCATCTTGAGGGGGACTTTTGACTACCTTACGAAGATCAAAATTAAATTTTGAAGACACCACTGGAAATATTAGGGTTTGTAGATGTCAATCGACTATTTGAACACGAAAAACAACCTCTCCACGGCTGAGAAAATTGTGTTTTTCTAAAGCAATTTTGCATATGACTGGAGTCTCGATTTCGGGTTTTCGAGATTCGAGGAAATGAAGCAGTGGTTATTAAAATATCTACGTCGGCCAAATCCCCAATGGCCAAAAAAACCAGACTCTTTATCTTTTTCTCCATGTGGCTTAATGCTCGGTGTATGCAGTCATTCCACTGCCAATGCTTCAATTCATTCTCCTAAGTGACCAAAAGCCAAAATTTCAATACTTGTTACAACAGAGGCTCCATCTAGGGATGGTGCTTTCCTGCAAAGCGCCAAGAACAGTATACCACGTGCCTTCATCCATTGGGTGACCTAAAATTATCCTTATCAAACTCTAAACTCTGTCATTTTACTTGCACCTTTCCAAAACAAAAAACTTCTTATGCATTCATTGGGCTATGGAGTCATAATGTCTTAAATCAAAACCATACAGGATGCCAAACTAAACTGGAAACGTAATTAAACCAACGTTGTGCTCTAATGCTCAAAGTAAATCTTATTTATATACACCACCTACTCTAATTGATATCACTATTTTTTTTTTAAGTATAGGAAAACTTCCAAATCAACCAAGCGAGTATCCAACTAACAAACTTAATTATACTTCCATCTTTGAGCAAAAGGATGACAGGAGCAACTACAAATTTTAAAACATGGCCTGGGAGCAGGTACTTATAGTTTTGAAATTCAGACTTCAAGAAGTTGGAAATAACAAATTCAGTCCCCTATTTTGACTCCATATAAACTGCTACTGGATCGTAGAAGGGAAGAGATATGCCACTTTCACAACTAATCCATACTTCCTCCTGTTGGGAAAGTTGTCTGAAATGTTTTTGCACACTTTGTCCACTGCTGATTTTTTCTTCCACTGGTGCAAAAATTTCGCATTGAAACTTACTGGTATGTTTCTCAATGGTTGCTAAATAGGGAGGAGAGATCAATTGTTTCAGTAACCCCTCCTTATGTCCTTCACCTATTGTCCAAAGATCTTCTTGGTAGCTATCATACATTGGCTGATCTCTTTCATGATGTTGCTGATTTATTTCTTGTTGAACCAAAGTTTCTTGTTGCTTATCATCTTCAGAAACACTTTCATCACATTCATCAAACAAAGGAGGATTGTCGTAAATTTTCGTGGGTGATGAAAAATAAATTTGCTCTTCTTGTTCTTCTGGATATTCATCATAAACAGGTTCAGCAAATAACTCAAGAGTGTCATCAGTCAGACAAATGCTAGGAACATCAACTGTGAAGCTATCTATCTCAGATCCACACTCCTTCAAATCATAGTCTAAATCATCTTCGAACATCAAACATTCTTCAAGGTTATTAAACATGACAACCCTATCTTCTTCATGAAACAAAACAATGTCTACAAGATGATCCCCTAGCAGGAAATCATCATCATAAATTGGTTTACTAACTTCCTCTAAAGTCCCATGGCTATCATGATTTAAACTTAGATTTTCATTTTCAGTAATAGAAGAAGTTTCACTCACATGTTCAGGACTGTGTGAATGCTGCAAATTTGTGTAAGCAAGGGCTGTAACATAACTATTCAGGAAAAGATCTATCTCTTCTTCTGTTAAAGGAGGAGATGGTCTATGCAATTTTTGGATCAAGCAACTATTGTTTTCTTTCTCTTCTGCATGTTGACCATGATGTTGAATATCTTCTTCTTGAATGTGATCACAAGAGCTATCATATCCTACTTTTTTATTAGCTAACTCTTCTTCATATTGATTATCTTCATCGACTTGAAATTTTTTATATTCCTTCCTCCTCTTCCAGAAGATGTGTTTGATTTGTTTGTCTTATGAATTTTATATTACAGCAATCTTCAAAAAGTATTTCAGCTGAATAGATTCTTTTACAATGCTGATGAAAAAGTATGTGAAAATATTTCAATGAAGGAATACTGGAATGAGGTAAAGATTTATACCAGAGTCTAGCATCTCTTTCTAACAAAAACATAAACAGTTTCATGAGGACATATTCATGATGTATATTTAATTCATCCATGAGCTTGTGGAATTCAAACAAGTGTTAGGCAGGATTGTCGTCCGCATATTCTCCAAATTTAGGAAGGACATCTTCCCAAACTTTAATGTCTAGAACAGTGTTTGGAAAACCATAAACATTTGCAAAGTCCAGAGGAGAAAACCTTGCAGCAATTCGAGCAGCGAATGAATCTGACATTTTCAGACTAGTGGAGTCGCTAGTGAATCATATAGAGTCTTCGAACCAAGGAGTCGCCAGGAGAATGATCACAGCCAATTGAATGCCTATCCCTTGTTCACCATCAAGAAATAGATCTAAACTTTTTTCCGTATCCCAGGGAAGATATCTTCGTTCATCCATCCCTGGCAACAACGCCAGAAAATGTTTTCACAAGAGTTGGTTATAGGTTGTAATAGAACCAAGCCTTAGCACATTTTAAATGAAAAAATAAATTATCACTCAGAACTTGATTTGGGTTATGTGTAGGTAAATTCTGAGATAACCATGAACCACTTTTGATTGGAAGTTTCCCCTTCCAAATCGAAAGGGATCTCTCAAATATATGTCACGATAGGATATCCAATAAGCTTAACAACGGGTAGATCTGTGGGAAACAAAAAGTTTTGAGGTTTTTAGGGTTGATGGGTTGGACCGAGAGGTAGTCCATTGGGCATGGAGTCAAATGATCAAGAAAATAGAAAGAGTGTTTTGGCAATGGAAATCCATGGAGCGGAGGTGAGATAGAAGTTGATTACAAAGAGAAGGATTTATAAAAGTATGGCAGCATAATAAAGAGAAAACATATCAATACACAAGGAGCACTTAGCGATGAGTGAATTCCAAGAACAAATCAGTGGAAAGAGATGGTTGGGACAGAGCATCTAGCAAAGGATGGATTCTGAACCTTGATCTCTACAAGAAACAACCTATAACCATTCTGCAACAGAGCATCTAACAGAGGATGAATTCTGACGCAGACTTATCGGCCCTCGGGCCGAGATCCACTCACAGGATCGTTCTTTATCTCCCTCGAGTTGAATCGACTCTTTAGATTCCCTGCTGGAATCACAAATTATCAATCCACTGGTCCTTTTTGGTAGCTTCCCTGTGCAAACAGCACTAGGCACAAGCTCCACTTCTTTGTGCGACCACAGCGCTATGACCAACGCCCAATTCCAAAGGCACTTGTCGCAACTCACAACTCGTGAGGTCATGAGTCGAGACTCCCAACTCTTCCCTTCCAATATCGCGATACCCAAAATGTTGATACGGGTATGGCTCTTCTTTGTCAATGCCTTCCTTGCGCGACCACCGGCTAGGCTTAATGCTAGCTCCTCTCGCTACTCGCACCTTCGCAAGTCGAAAGGTTAAATCTCCATGCTCTTCCCGTGCGAACCTCTAAGACTTAAAAGTCAGTGAAGGTTGACCTTCCTTCCGTACTTCTCGCAACTCGCCACTTCGCGAGTTGTAGCATCCAATCTTGACACCTTCCCTTCACGAACCCCCAAGAAGCGATATTAGTTTTCCTTCTCGTGTTCTCGATACTCGCGATTTTGTAAGTTTCACTGTCGAGCTCTCGTTCTCTTATCTCGCAAGTCCCCGAGACGTGAGAAGTCAACGGAGTGTTGACTCCTTCCACTAGGTGACGTGTGTCTTCTTGTCTATTCCTCGACCCCACTTTGTGGTTCTGCCACGTGTCCCTCGTGCCCGGCTTTCGGCACTTCATGACTTCTGATGTCAAAAGTGGCCCCTCTCAACCTCCAAACCCCTGAATGCATGAAATTCGATGGGGTTCTTGATCCAACGGTCATCCTGTTCTCTGGATCCAACGGCTATCTTTTCTCCTCGCGATTTCGCCACTCGCAACTTGGAGCACCCAACTCTTGGGCTCTCACCCTGCAAACCTTCGAGTTCGTGAGATCCCTAGGTCTCTTCCACCTATCCTCCTCCAATGGATGGCTGTGATTCTCTCGCAACTTCGCCACTCGCAAAGTCGAAGGACTTCCCTCTCTGACCTCCGATGTCTGAATCCCCGATAGAGAGGATCTCGTGACATGTGTCCTTCCAATCGGACGGCTCAGATTCTTTTTCTATTTCGGGACTTCACACCTCACGACCTCGCGAATATTGATGCAAGGGTTTTAATTTGCCAACTCAGGAAACCCCAAAATGAGATTACATGAGTGATCCAATGGCCCCTGTTGGCTCAGATCTTACGGCCCAATTTCTCTTGATCTTTCACTTAGAAAAACACTCATCGTAACCTTCTTGCTCCTCTGCAATATCTGATGGTTCTCGGAACTTCACGAATTCTCCATGGAGAATTTCGATCGTCCAATGCCTCCTTAACAACTCCTGCGAAATGAACAAGTATGCCTTCACGAAACTTGTCCACCAGTAAAACAATGTCGTTGTGCCTCCTTCCAATACTTCAAGGCACTGGTCCTCTTTGAGATTCTCTTCGCCAACTTCGAAGACTCTATCCCTTCTGAGCTTTCTCCACAACTCGAGTCTTCAAGAAGACTCCTACACGCACTCCTTGTGGCAATTCTTCAAATACTTCCAAGTATTTGAACCTCTTCGACTCTGTGCACTCCCTACGATAGCAGTCTTTCAACAGTTTCCTCAAGCTGCAAACTCTGAAACTCTACTCGGCCTGTGCACACCTTGCACATGTCCTGTGTTTAACTTGCATTTCTGTGAGAATGAGAACAATGTTATCCCTCCTGAGCTTGCAGAGACGAACTCTGACTTCTGTCAACGTACACCTTGCGGAAAATTTCACTGCACTCCTTACAGGAAAACGTTTGCTTAGATAGAGAAACAATTGAAACTCATTCCTTACTCTCCCTCTCTTCAGATTTCAGACATTAAATATGAAATCATACATTCACACATCAAAGAAAATGCATAACAGAGAGTAAACAAGCATATATCAATCAACACGTACAACACAGAAAGCAATTGAACACGATGAGTCTGAACTAAAGATCTTTGTATTAATCCAGAAATTTTGTACATGGGTTCTTCTACACAGCTCTCTGCTTCTTCTTCTCTATGCTTTATTGATCATGCTGCTCATGTTACAATGATACAAATGAGGGTGTCTATATATGTTTTCCCTCCGGCTCCTAAAACTGTCTAATCAAAGAATTCAAAGCTACCTACTTACATTTACTAGCATAAATGCCTCTTAGTCCTTCAGACGAGAGAAGGACGCTCAAGGTCTGATTACAATATACAAGTATGCCCTTTCTTAATTGTTTCATTTATGTTTGGCGTATCAAACTTCAAAACATTTCAAACAATTCATCATGTGCCAAAATGCGTTGGTGTTTGTCCCTCGCTCGCTTGTTGTTGGTGATGCTCCTGCATCAAATTCTATTACAAAATAGTTACAAATCAAGAATAAAATATAGGTGGAGTGATATTGAAACTAAGAAAATGGACAAACTCTGCAAGCAACATCACAAGAATATCTGATATGGATAAAACATGCTTCTGCAATCTTATATTAAACTGAAAATGAAAGCTACAACCTAGGAGTACTACTCTTGTGTGTATTTCCCCCCATTCCTTTTAAAAATATGCCTCATATATATATTGAGGTCAAAATCCTCTCTAATCTAAATGATAACAATAGTTACAACCAATTCTTGAAACTTTATGCCATAGAAAATGGGCCAAACTACCGAAAACTAGGGTTGCGGTTACGGCTCAGTATCTCTCGAATAGCGACAATTGTGTATAAACTGAAAGTGGATTTTGTGCATCTGTTTATTCTGAGAAAAAACCTCTCTCAGTTCCCTGAGACCCCTTTTCATTTTCCCCAAATCTACATTTAACAAACATTTGTCAAAACAGGAAAATATGAAATCCGAAAATTAGGGCTCGGAGATGGATTGGATTCATAGGAAAACTGAAAGAGGCTAATGATCTCTGATGTGTTAGGCACAAAATCCTCCAACCATTTGTTATTGGATAAATCGGTAGGTGCGGACACTAACTGATCTCCCTAGATCCACCTAGATCCACCTAGATCTAGAACAAAACACACCAGAACATGACGCTTTCCTTAAGTTTTAAATATTGAGTTTACTAACTAAAGAGGGATAGGTGACATACCATTTAAACGTCGCTTCCTCTCGCTATCGCCATCCTATCTCCGTTCCAGCACTCATACAATGATGATCCTACAAAAGAACACAAACATCCAAAGTGATAGCAATAGCATACACTCAATATAAACCTATGTATGTGATCAAGGAATCATACAATAAAACACAACAAGCTTTATAGGAAAGAATCATATTACTGTATCGTATTGAATGTGAAAGAGAGGTTACAACCGTGGCCTTGATGTCATAAGATCCCTTCCAACTATCCTTCATTCCCCACACACTTCCATTCCAAGAATTCTGAGAGCACAGATCTGATAATATTCACAATCTATCTTGACAAAGGCAAAACTCAAAGACAC
>JZKD02S1286947.1:334789-368026 GCA_000966675.3 Picea glauca | reverse complement strand
CATGAAAGCGAGTAAGATCCAAACCATTTGGATGCCACCTCACCATGGAAGTTTCTCCTTCTAGAAGATTCAAGAAAATGCTCATTTTTCCCATGTGTAAGCATTCTCGCACCCTACCTATAGAGCAACCTGCGAACCTCTCACAACCCAGCTATGGTGTAGCCTGCGAGAATCAGGCATTCTCAAACCCTGCCTATATAGAAACCTGCGAACATCTTCTTTAATAGGGCTTTTACAAAGGAGAATGCAACTTCTTTTCTCAGGAAAAGTTCTTCTCTCTTCTTTCTTCAGGGACTCAGGCCACTGACCCCTCTGAAGGCAACAGATAGGTTTACATCGTTAATGGTCATAGGGATGAAGAAAATATTGTGTAACAGAGATCCCCCAAAGTATGAAGTTAGAACAGAGTGATAGCTGAAATACTTTGTCAAGTGTGTGTAAGGAACAAGGAACAGTCGGTCGGAAACCTGCCAATAGACAAGGACTCAGAATAAAAATGACTCAGAGCATAAATGTCGATATTCGTAGATCCATGCCAAGTAAGATAGGTCATGGCCACTAAACATACACTGTGGATCCATGCCAATATGACTCAAATCTTAACATAGACACCAAAAATACACTGTGGATCTATGTGTTAAAGACTCAAATTTGAACATATCCACAAGCCATACAATGTGGATCTATGCAACAATACAAACTAAATATACTCCAACGCAACCTGAATCTGTCAGAAAAGTTCCAGGGTCTTCATCTCCACCACTCTATAGTACGACTCTAACCATGTGAATGCATGTGTCGAAGTCGAACATGGTAGAAACCACTTGATTACCGGTCAATGATGAGAACCGTTAACAAGTGCGAGGGAAATCACCATTAATGTCAATGACTCCCAAAGTTCTCTAGTACAATCCAACAAATGTGATTTAATGAGCTGAAGTCGAGCACTCGGTGGAATCTCTCGATCAGGGGTCAATAATGAAAACCCATTGTCGAAAGAGAGAAAACCTGCCATTGAGGCATGCAAGTTCCAAGGTACCAATTGATTTCTAAGTCTAATTCCTGGATAATGAGTTGAAGTCGATAGGAAAAGACTTGTCACAGGAGGGCCTTAATGTATCCCACATCAATGAAACAAAACAAGTAACAAAATGTAGATCAAAGTAACAAGTGATTTAGGACTGACTCAAGGATGGTCGATGCAACAGAAGGCTTAAAGACTGCAGAAATGGCCGACGCAATAGAAGGTTTTCCGGGTTGAATTTCTCTTTGAACATATTGATGACACAACAACTGTCTTGGAAATACTGACTCAACAACAAGGATCACAGACCAATTTGTAATCTTATAGGAGTATGATTAGGAGACAAGTGGATTTTCCAACCTAGACACAAGGCAAATGAAAGGGTGTCATGTTCAAAATCGACTCTTCCATGGAATACAGGTTTAGACATATTTCTTTCCCAATTTTTTCCCCCACCATCTCTGGCAAGTACCTCTTTATTTTTACACAAGCTTGAGGAGGATAACATATGCTTGTTGATGTAAGCTCATCCTTCGGACGAGTCCCTCGGAGTATGTTTAATGAACCCTAGGAAGGAGTGGTTCAGTCCCACATGGGTCTTTCAATGTTTGTTTTATGAGTCCAAAGAAAGAAAACTCAAGGGTTTTCATGTTTGTAGAGTCTAAAAAACACTTAAAGAGAACTCTCTCAGTTCCTTTTTCATAAAGTAGTCTGATGAGACTGAAAAAAGAGATAAACTACCACTCAACAGACATTTTCTTCAAATACTTTAACGAGTGTGAAAAGAACAAGGTTTCTCGACAATCTTTTCATGTTTAGAGAGTCTAAAAAGAGCTTAAAGGGAAATCCAGGGGGTTCATTTTTCATATAACCTTTACGAGTCCAAAAAAGTGATAAAAGTATACTCAGTTATATTATCATTAATTCACGAGCATGAGAAAGAACAAAGACTAATATCGGGATTGTTTTCATTTTTACGCAAGCTTTAAAACAAAACAAACTATGCTTGGGATAGATTTTATTTTTACACAAGATTAAAAACTAAACTTAACTATGCTTGGACCTGGTTTCATTTTTACACAAGCTTGAACCAGAGGAAACTATGCTTGAGGTAGTTGGTTTCATTTTTACACAATCTTGAATCATGGAAAACTATGCTTGCAACTTCCCAACGCATGGTTGGTACTTAGCCCCTAGCTTAAGAAACTAGTGGCTCTAAATTAAGCATGAAGTCCAAAGGCTGAAAGTATTGCCCCCAAGCTTCATTTCATCCAACTGGGAAGGAGAATAAAATGAAGCTTCAAATACTATACGCAGGACTTGACCCAAACGGATAGGGAGGAAAATATTTCTTCTTTTTTAACAAGCTTGACACAGAAACAAGAACTATGCTCGTAACCTCTGTTTCATTTTTTAACGAGGTTGCCACAGAGACAAAAAAAATATCCTCGTAAGTGGTTTCATTTTTTAATGAGCTTGAAATTAGAAAACTATGATCAAAGACCTTTGTTTCATTTTTTAATGAGGTTGCCTCAGAGAAGCAAAAACTATCCTCGACTGGTTTCATTTTTTAATGAGCTTGGAAGCAAAAAAATATGTTCAAAGACCTATGTTTCATTTTTTAACGAGGTTGCCTCAGAGACACAAAAACTATCCTCGTCTCTCTTCTTGATCATGGATTTCAAGAGGACAATGCTCCGGAAGGACACCATGTCGAGGGACAAAACTCGATCATGGATTCCAAGAGGTCTTCACTGGAAGGAAGAAACACACTCTGGAAGGAACACATGTCGAGGGTTGTGATAGGAGTAAAGAAATCAGGCTCTAACAACCCTATCGAAGAGATAACTATGTCAAATACTGGATCTAAGTCATCAGAAGTTGAAGCCATGGGCGACAACGCCACATAATTAACATGTGGTGGGGGCAATATTTTCTGCGTATAAGAATCATTTAGGGAGGCAATCCAGTCAGGACCGATGAATGAAAGTTGATCAATAGTCACAATTATTACATAGTGAGGGAAAGATATCACACGAAAAAGAGTGGACACAATAGCTTTCAAGGCATAGACATAATCTCGCCCAAGGAGTAAAGTGAAAGTTAAGGGATCTTGGACTACCATGACATCAATAAAGACAGTTTTCCCTCCCAAAGTTACAAGAAACTGGGGAAGGGTCCCTAAAGGTTGACTGGTTCTTCTATTAAAAGATAACAGATTTTGTGTAACCGGCACAAGTGGAGGATAACCCAAATCTTGCCAAGCAATAGAGGACAAAATATTAACAGACGAACCTTCATCTATCAATGTTTGAGGAACGTCCCGACCACAAACCTGTACTGTAATCTGGAAAGGAATGTAAGAGGGAAGACAAGGTCCAATTAGCACACCCCACTAAAAACGGATGGCCTCATTACTTGGAAGGGGTCCTACGGAAGAAGGAGGAATACCCCTCGGCATGGGAGATTCTTATCAACGAGAAAAACATGGGTAGTATTGGGTTTACTCTCTATAGGGAGAGTAGGATCGACCGATGGAGAGATTAGATCGACCACTTGAGTTTCATTCTCCAAGGAGAGAATGGGGCCGACATATGGAAATGGATCGACCACTTGGGTGACACTCTCTAACGGGAGAGTGGGATCGACAGAGGATGGGATCAGATCGACCTCTTTAGTTTCACTCTCTGAGGGGAGAGTGGGATTGACCGAGGATGGTATCATATCAACCACTTTGTCAATTGGTTCAACTAAGTATGTGACCAGATAGATGACATGATCAACTGAATTGATCGGTGAAGGGACTGGAGTGATCATTCCATCAACTATTAGAGGGTTGAGAGAAATCTTACGGTAAGCAACTGGAAGTTGAGGTTGTGAAAAAGTCATGTCTTCCAGTAATTTTGAGGCTTCGTACATATGAGGACAAAGGTGAGTGAGATGACTCCATTTGCATAACATACACGGGAACTTAACTCTACTTTTCTTCTTCCCAACCGTATCATGACTGGTTGACGGGGGGTCGTCGGCATGTTGTTTAGAGGATGACGACATGAACTGAAAAGGAGATGTAGACCATGCTTCTATAACCTTGGATAGACCAGGGCAATCCTTAAGAAGATGGATACTCTTACAAAGCCTACAAGGGTACTTGGGCTTACAGGTTGCTTGGGTGATCTTGACATCATCAACACTCCCACCACGAGTAACAGTAACTGTTTGTTTTCAAACATGTTTAGAAATGGTTGGAGGTTTTGACCCTTGTTTATCTTTCTTCTTTTTAATCTTTCTTTTCTTCTTCTTCTTATTCACCGGGTTACTAGCTTTAGAACTTTCACTCAACGAAGAAGATGAAATGGAAGGAGACATTACAAGCGAAGAAGGCGAAGAAGACTTTACTGGTGAAAAAGGTGAAGGATCAACATGAGGTTGATGCTCTTGGGGGGAAGTTCTTGTGACTAAAGCACTAACTGCATTCGGGATTACCTAAGTGGAAAACAACCATACCAGTAATCCAATTGTGAGACCTGGAAAGCTCAAAGTAGTGATATGAGGAGGACCAATGTTTCCATAAGAAGGAAAAATAAAAGGTTCCCCTGGAAAAGGGGTTCCTTCATTGGTTGTTCTGGGAACTGACGCCATTAAAACAAAAATCCAGCCTAGAGTCTGCTAGGGAAAAAAAACAACACACACTAAAAATCTACTAAGCAAGCAAGAAAACAAAACCTTCTCACAATGAGCACACTAGTTGGTGATGAAATCCAACTTCCCAGGGACAAAGTAAGAAGGGGCTGGGATAGAGCGGGTGGAAAAGCTACGTTGATGACCTGCTTAACATATTTACGCCTTGGTGCAAGCTCCCACACATAAACGTGGGCATACCCTCCAAGGAGCTCGAGTGAGTTTGGCCAACGTCGATTCCAGGTACCGTGAAGACTTGCCCCTCCATAGTCACCTTTTGTAAAGACCCTAAAGATATAGGCCACTAAGGTTACCAATTACTACAGTGATGCATGGGGAAACAGTCGACAGTTCGATCCACACGCAAAGGTAGGGTATCTAGCCCAAAATCAACTTGAAAGACTTCCACTCATAAATGTGGGTATACCTTCAAGCAACCCCCATAATACGTGCAATCTCTACACCAAGACCAACAAAGAAGGGTGAGTAACTCTGCCAATCTCAATGTGACCTCGTGATTGACCCTTGTGTGAGAAGGGCTTCCCAGAAAAAAATGTAATAAGTGGATTTCATCGCTCCCTAACTCAAGATTCTATGTTTGTTTGCAGCTTTGGAAAGTTATATTTCACACCTATTCCAAAGCCCTACAACTAATCTAATGTAGGTTTGCTACCAAAAAATATAAAAATGTCTAATCAATTTTTTACAAGCGCTTTATTTTATGGTTGTTGTTACTCAAGAGGAAAATGGCATGGACAATATGGTGTTTTGACCGACTCGAAAGTTATGCAAAGATATGAAGATGCAATATTTTCATTTCGATGAAATATATGCTACGAGAAGGAGAAAACATTTATCATTCCCATATACACAATGTCCCAAAATATATTAAACTCATCAATATCAAGATTCTCAAGAAATGAGAAAAAGATATTGTACACCAATGCACGATTCATGACCCCCCTCCGTCCATGAGGGGGAAAATTTTGGAATTTAAGACAAAAAAATGCCAAGAATCATGCAATTTCAGCACTTCAAATGCAAGGATGCCCCCAATCTAATATAAAGCAAGAAATTAAATCTTTTTGTTTCAAAAATTTCACTAAAAGAAATAATGATCTTTCTTAAAACAAAGAAACCCAAACTAAAAGTTTTCTTTTAAAGCGAACTATTCAGAAGAAATCTGATCTTTCCCTAAACAATTCTAAAGAAAACACACACTTTGTAATTGAAAGATACTCAAAGAAAGAGACTAATCATTCAAAACCAAACAAAGCCAATGTGGATAAAAGTAACTCAAAGAATGTCAAGCAGACTATAAACAGATCAATATAATCTCCAAAAGATCAATCTAGCTGATCAAAGCAAAACAGGGTCATCAATAGATGACAAGACCCAATCCTAAAATGTTTACAAACAAGTTCGCAGCCTAGCAATAGAGTACAGTGCGAGAATTAGGTATTCTCGTAGGCTAGACACTGGTAAGGTGCGAGAAGTTCACACTTGATCTAACAACAGGGTGCAAAAATCAATGGTTTTCACAAGTTGTAGAGAGGTACAGTGAGAGAATCTATGTAATCAAAGAAAATTTTGAAAAAGGACAGGGAATCTAAGTGAATTTCTAGGTCCAGAGAGTCTGGATGGATGTCCCACAGACTCAGAAACTAGAAAATAAGCAATCAAAGGAAGGGAAACTAGACTAACTAGGAAATAATTTGTTCCCCAGTGGAGTCACCAATTTTGTTATTGGATAAATCGGTAGGTACAGACACTAACTGATCTCCCTAGATCCACCTAGATCTAGAAAAAAACACACCAGAACATGACGCTTTCCTTAAGTTTTAAATATTGAATTTACTAACTAAAGAGGGATAGGTGACATATTGTTTAAACATCGCTTCCTCTCGTTGTCGCCATATTAGCTCCATTCCAACACTCATAAAATGATGATCCTGCAAAAGAAAACAAACATCCAAAGAGATAGCAATAGCATACACTCAATATAAACCTATGTATGTGATCAAGGAATCATACAATAAAAAACAACAAGCTTTATAGGAAAGAATCATATTACTGTATCATATTGAATGTGAAAGAGAGATTACAACCATGGCCTTGATGTTGTAAGATCCCTTCCAATTGTCCTTCATTCCCCACACACTTCCATTCCAATAATTCTCAGAGCACAGATCTAATAATATTCACACTCTATCTTGACAAAGGAAAAACTCAAAGACACTCCAACCAAGCTAATAATTCCAATACAAATCCGGCTTATCCCTTCTCCATGAGATCTCCTCTCCTTTTATAAGCTGAAAAGGATAAGGTGAGGAGGTTAGGATGATCCCACTAAATCATGAAAGCGAGCAAGATCCAAACCATTTGGATGCCACCTCACCATGGAAGTTTTTCCTTCTAGAAGATTTGAGAAAACGCTTGTTTTTTCCTCGTGTAAGCATTCTCACACCCTACCTATAGAGAAACCTGTGAACCTCTCTCAACCCAACTATGGTGCAGCCTATGAGAATCAGGCATTCTCACACCCTGCCTATATAGCAACCTGTGAACATCCTCTTTAATAGGGTTTTTACAAAGGAGAATGCAACTTCTTTTCTCAGGAAAAGTTATTCTCTCTTCTTTCTTCAGGAACTCAGGCCACTGACCCCTCTGAAGGAAAAATATAGGTTTACATCATTAATGATCATAGGGATGACGAAAATAATGTGTAACACCGTTTCTCAAAATGATACTCCAGTCGCTCAGAATCCTCATTTGAAAATGATGACTCAGCACAGTAAAAATGTCATATTTCTAAAAATGAACCTAATCTTGTGGGGGACTTTTGACTACCTTACCAAGATCAAAATGAAATTATGAAGACACCACTAGAAATATTAGGATTTGTAGATTTCGATTGACTATTCGAACGTGAAAAATGACCTCTCCACGGCTGAGAAAATTGTGTTTATCTAAAGTAATTTTGCATATGACTGGAGTCTCAATTTTGGGTTTTTGGTTATTAAAATATCTACGTCGGCCAAATCCCCAATGGCCAAAAAACCCGGACTCTTGAGATTTTTCTCCATGTGTCTTAATGCTCGGTGTATGCGGCCGTTCCACTGCCAATGCTTCCATTCATTCTCCTAAGTGACCAAAAGCCAAAATTTCAATATTTGTTACAATAGAGGGGAAAAAGAAACGAGAATTTGGTTAAGTATAGAAGAGGAAAAAGAAGGGCTAATATATTCAAATATGTAATAGATATCCCATTTCTTGGCAATATCTTTTCTCAATGTTTCTGGACAAGTTGTATACTCATTGCATATACTTGGAAAGAAGTGTGAAGGTGGCGGGCACATGAAACAATGACTAGGAATTGGAAATTTCCTGAACCCGCCAACCCAACAATCTGCGAATGAGATTCCAAGAATTAGCCACGTGTAGAAAGTGTTCAGACGGGCTTCAAAATAGGGTGACAAGGGTCCCCAAGGAGACATGGGGCCCCGACAGTCAAATTGTATGTCTCATAAATTTTGAGTGAAAAATGTGTAACACTTAAGAGGGGATGATGTGGGAGTTCGGAAATCAATTTGTATATCGCGGAATCCCGGGTGTTGTTTGCGGGTCACAGAACAATGGAAGTGCAATTTAGAGACCGCCTGCGCGGGAACCCACGATCGAAAAAGTGTCTAGGTATGGAAAGGGGAAGCACTCGGTTGGAATCATGATATAAAAGCATGAATGAAAATTTGAACCCGTGAATCCTTCAACCCATGCAGCAAGACATTTTCGGAAAAACGACTAAGTAACCAGAAAGAGAAAGTATAGGGGAAAAAGAAAGGGGAATTTGGTTAAGTATAGAAGAGAGAAAAGAAGGGGATACAAGAGAGTGGGAAAACAGAAAAGCGGAGGGCAATTTTCGTAAGCGGGAGTTGGTCTCAAACAAGCCTCATTGTTGCAAAACCATCATTTTCTAGTCCAATATTTTATCCACTTAGTCATTTTCTATTGTGCTTGTACCATTAAAAAGGGTGTGAGAAAAAGCTTTGTTGAAGATTTGTTTTTATTGCAACTTGTGCGAGTATTTGTGTTCTTGATACATTCTTCAATGACTTTGACATATCATCTTAAGTATTAAAATTTTTGCATGATGGGTTGTTAGCATTAAAGATTAATAATTACATATCTAGAAACAAGAATGAAAAACTTGAATTTTAATATTGTGGTTGATTTCATAGTCCCATTTGATTTTATCCACCATATATAATTTATTTATTTTATTCGTGAAGAAGAAATTTGGTAATTTCATTAATAAAGTAAAAGTGTTGAAATAGAGGCCAGGGGATGGACAAATAATAAAATGTTTCATTTTGGAGTAAAGGAATCAAGGAAGCGAAAGGGAAATAAGAAATTGTTTGCTCAGCAAGGTTGAGATGAAAACAAAACTTCTAGGGTGGGGCCCCGACTATCGCATCGTGAATTAGTGTTTTTATGTTCTATCCGCATTATGAATAGAATTGAATGTTGGTTTGAAGTTGTCTGAAATTCATTTATGTTTCCATAGAAGCCTGATGGGATCCACACAATGCATTTTCATATAATTGTTCAATGCTCCATATTAGATCAAATTACTTGAGACAATACAATATTCAAGAATTACGAGACAATCAAACCATGCAAATGAGAAGAGGTGTTAAATCCAGCAAAGAAGCATCAACCAAGATTCCAAGGCAGTTTTTTTATCCATAAAAAAAAATATTGGGCAGTGTATATTTATCCATAGACATTGGATTGAGTTCTTTGCACCGAAGCATTGAACATATTTGTCATAAATACAAGTACAGGAGCTACAAAAAAACAAAACACAACATGCATACAATTATGTGTTGTTCCTCTAGTGGGACAACATGTAGGAGCCATCGAGATGCTCTTCAACATGCATATAAAACTCATTACCATGTTTTTTTAAGAAGTCCTTGCAAACTTATCCTTGGAAGGTCAATGTTGGCTGCCGCAATATCAATATCTTGTGGAAGACCTGAGGCGACAAAGAAACAGGAGAGTGGTTCTGCAGTGGAATAATTATTTTTCTTGAAGAAGGTCAAAAACACTCATGTTCCTGACGTTGGAAACCTGGAGACATTGCAAGGCACCACTTAATTGTACAAATAACAGGGAAAAGGCCCCGGTGAGAAGAGTTTAAAATACACGGACACCACTTCCAAGAGAATGACATCCCGCAACATCTCTCCAACAGCCCACCCCGGTAAGAAAGAAACCCATAATTATTCAAATGCAAGAGGACATAAGAATCCATCCTCACGGTAAAATTGATAGCTCTCACAAGCTTCCCATGAGGAAGAAGAGAAAAAAAGTTGTAGGGAAAGTGGAAGAGCCCGAAACTGGAAGTGAGGACACACCAAGAGACCACCTCCTTATAGTCAACGACTTCAGGGACACAGCCTGCATGACAAATTTGAGAGGTCCAAATTATTTTTTTATGGGCGGAAGGGGACCAAGAAACCCCCTCCTTATAGGAAAATACCTCAGGGACACATGCTACACGAGCAATTCCAGAGGCCCAAATTAGTATGTTCTGAGCAGAAAAAGATGAGTAGTAGGAATATTCCTGGCACCAGTGGGAGTTCTGGTCCTCATCCCCTAAGATGTTAATTGTATATCCAGAGAACATGAGAGTGGTCCTTTAATTAAATAATTATTTGGCTTGAAATATATCTCTGGGCACAGCAAGAGACCATTTCCTTACAGTGAAATACTTCCATCCAGAATGGACTAATTCGGGCCTCTGGAATTCCTACTGTCGAGATGCAAATCAGTTATTGCGTTCAGTGTCAGTTTTTTTTCTAAAACCCCTTCCTTTGGTCTTGTCAGGGCCGCTATCATCGATCCGAGAATTCCCCCCCGTTATGGTTGATTTCAATTGGGTACATGAGTGGGAACATCGTCTGCATTGCCATCATCCATCATATCATATACTTCTAGCTCGAAACCGACCGCATCAACCTCTGCGCCAGTGATCAACATAGGCGGGAGGTTGTCTGAGCAGGGGGGTTGCCTTGGAATTCTTTGGCTTGAAATATATCTCTCAGTGCACTAAGGGACCATCTCATTTTTTGCTTCTGGGAAGAGGGACATGAGTAGTAAGAATATGCCCTGGAGAAATGGAACTTCTAGTCATCATGCCTGAAGGTGTTTACTATATCTAGAGAAAATTGTTGTCAAATCACTGCCATAAATTAATGAGAATGTATGTTTGCTCTAGATGATGTTTGAAATGAACATTCAGAAGGGATAATATAACCCTCCGCAAATATTGGCTTAATGTGTACCAATGGGAGATCTCCTCGAGCCTTTCACTGATCAATGACAATCTCTACAGTTCGTGCATAATGAGTTGTTATCGTTAAAGCTTACTAATTTCATATTTAGAAAAAAGTGCCAAGGTGGCGGTGACGATGAAGAGAGATTAAGGATTAGATATTTTGTGAAGCCTCCAACCAGACGACGCGCGAAAGATATTGCATGATGCTTGAAATGAACACTTGGAAAGGATAACACAACCCTCTGCAAATCTTGGTTTAATTTTTATTAATGATAGATCTCCTCCATCCTTTCGGACATTAATGATAATCTTAACGATTCCTGCACGATGAGCTATTAGCATTAAATATTAATAATTGCATATCTAGAAAGAAGTGTGAAGGTGTTGGGGATGGAGAAGAGCGATTAAGCATTGGACATTTCGTAAGGAAAGCGGTCGGTCGAGCTTCAAAATACGGTCACAATTTATACTCAGAAGACATGAGGGGTCGATGGTCAAATTATATGTCTCCAAACTTTTGACTGCAAAATGTGTAACATGGAACATGTCACAATGACAGATTTTGACGGTCAATTTGTATATCGCGGAATTTCGGGTGTTGTTTGTAGGTTGTGAAACAATGGAAGAGCAATGTTGAGCAAGCTTGGTTGGGAACCAGCGATGGAAATAGTGGCCAAGTATGCAATGGGGAAGCGGTTGTTCAGACTCATGATATAAAAGAATGAGACATACTGGGAACAGGGCATATTGACAGGCTTGAAAATAGGGCCACAAGTTATACTCAGGAGACATGAGGGCCTGATGGTCAAATTGTATGTATCCTAAATTTTGATTGCAAAATGTGTAACACAGAACAAGGGACAATCATGGACTTCGACATTCAATTTGTATATTGAGGAACTTCTGGTTTTGTAAATAAAAGCATGGGACATTCGGAAAAATGACTAAGTAACCAGAAAGGGAAAGTAAAAGAGAAAAAGAAAGGGGAATTTGGTTGTCAATTTGTAGATCGGGGAAGTCTGGGTGTTGTTTGCAGGTGGCGGAACAATGGAAACACAATGTTGAGCCTGCCTACCCGGGAACCCGTGATCCAAAAACGTTTTTGAATATGGAATGGGGAAGCAATTGATCGGACTCGTGATAAAAAAGCATTAATTGAAATATGAACACGTGAATCCGCCAACCTGTGCACCTAGACATTTTCTGAAAAATGACTAAGTAACCAGAAAGGGAAAGCAGGGGGAAAAAAGAAAGGGGATGGCAATTTTTGAAAGCAGGAATTGGTGTTAAGAAAGCCCCATTGATGGTCTTAACAGTAACTATGAAGTGCATTAAACATGTGAACGAGATCTTCAATCAAGGAATAGATAAAGCGAGTCATGCTTATAATTTCCATGATGTGTTTGCATAAGAGAAGCATTGAAAATCCACAGGAAAATCAATTTTGGGATGTTTAAGTAAAATTATTGTACTGTCAACTTCACCATATGTATAACAACGACGAATTTGAATTTTAAGATGAATTTTAATTTTAATTTTTTGTGGTTGATATGATAGTTCCATTGGACTTCACATAGCATATATCCTTTTATTTCAAAATATTTCTGAAGATGCATTTTGGTAAGCTCATTGATCAAGTAAAAGTGTTAAAATGAGCCACATACTACATTTGTGTGAAAGATATTATATTAAAAGGAAAAGCAGATCATGTATATTCTTTAAGATCATAGAAAAAATGCCAATATCCTGAATATATCATTAATTTTTCAGAACGAAGCATACAACCAAGAGCTAAGTAAACACCAAATGTATTAAAAGTCGAGGCACAAGGAAACACGTGAACACATAAGGTGCCAAGGGAGATCCCACAAGGGTCCATAGAGAAGTACGCATCGACCTATGCATCAAACAATTTGGTATAAAAAAACACATGTGGCATTGGTTTTCTCGTACATGTGGTATATATTCCCATGAGAAAATAACCAGGCCCATGAGAACCCTGAACTACAGCAGGAAAGCACATGAACAAAGTCTGACAAACACAAAACACAAAACCAGCGAAGATTCGACATTGTGTCCCAGCTACAACTAAACCCCCAAATGGGCACCAATAAACTTGTAGATTACTATTTTACCATGAAGCAAGATCACTATGGACATTTGCTTCTGATAGTGCTATGTTCTATCACTACCAGTTTTAACAATGCCAAATTTCCAATATTATTGGAAATGCCTGATGGTTCTATTCAGAGGAACAAGACATTTCGACGGTTCAAAGGATGGGCCTGATTTATTCACAGTTGGATACTTTGTATGGGGTTTGTCCTCATGCTTCCCATTTATGGACTGAACAATCTTATGTGATTCCTGTTCAATTTTCCATGGCACTACAAAATTCTATTCATATCTTCATTGGGTGGCATTGACAGATACACATGAAATTGTTTCGTTTCCTGCCAACGCTTGATATGATTTTTTGTTTTTTTTCCAGCCAATATGTAGTATTGCATTGTCCTCATTTAAGGTAAATTTTCTATGGACTCGAAATTAGCGCAGCATGTAGACATTGTTTGCCTTTTTCTGTAGGTATACTTCATATGGAAATTCTGCTAACCCATGAAGCACATATTGTAACAGAGGTTGTCTAATTGTACAATGTATGATTGTGTTGCCAACGGTTCGGATGGCAGCATTGATACAATGTCTATCTATGTAAGGGCATTTTTACAGCATCATAGACAATCAATTGTACCATCATTTATGAAAGTAGAGGCAGAAGAAGGAGAGTTGCATTTGGCACATACAAGATCGAAGGGGTTCGAGTATGTATTCGTTGCAACCAAAACACACTCAACCTGGGCACGTGAGCATAGCAGTTAATATATTGAACAATATAATATACATCTGCACAACAAAAAAAAGATGCATAAAATTGGTGAAGGCAATTTGTATTTGCAAAGTAAGGATGAAATTGTAGATGTATACACACAATAGTTGTCGAGCGAGTTAGTTTCTTGATATCTTGTACTATGTATGTTCGCAATTATATTACAAATGTTGTTTGGGTTGTGAGAAAGATCATTTCTTTAACATCTCTTTTCTTTGTTATATTTTTGAAGAGAATACTTGTTAATTTCCCTTTATGCAATTGTTGTTCCATTGAGGAAAACAAATTTGAATAGGTGTCGAACAATTGCAGTTGCAACATGGAACAATGCAATAGTTGTGTAACATAACCAAGATACATGGACATGTGAAAGTAAAGGACAAAACTGGATATGGAGAATGGTACCATTGCCTTTTCGTTGTCTGAATATCCATATTTTATATGGAGAATGTGTTGCGAGCCAAGTTTTTTCACGAGTGTGAAAACTGCACCAATGGTTTCGATTGGGTAAGTGTTGTTGCTCTATGCAAGTTGGTTGATTGTTGTGTCCGATACGAAATGATTTTCTGAACAAATTGCGGGAATTTTTTCCACAATACTTGTTTCGTTGAGTGATATAATATGATCAAAATCACCACAGTCATATACTGTTTAGGGCAATATATTAAAAATTTTAATGGATATCCCATTACCTGGCAATATCTTTTCTGCATGTTTCTGAAACATTTGTGTAGCGATAGTCAGTGTGACTATCATCAGGGCTTCGTTGTTTGTCATGTCAGCACGCATAATGGATCTAGTTTTGTTTTCCTTGTCCAAGTAGGTGTTATAGATGACATTATGTCCCTGACGAACACTTGTCCAGTTCGGTGGTTGTTCAAGCCCTCTATTGATAGTATTTTGGGTGTTATAAGTTTAGACCTAGTAACATTTTTTGAACCGGAAAAGTAATGTGAATGGTATTCTGCATTATTTTTTTGTTTTATTTTTTTCCTGGCATAAATGTACAAGTAGACGCACAACTTGGATGAAGTATGGATGCCAGAGTTTTGCAACCAGACCTCTTAGTCTACAGAACTTGCGCTATGTTCGACATCTCACTTGTGTTCGTCGATACTTCTTGTGCATTGCAATGTGTTGTAGATGACATCAACATATTTATTATGGCGTAGATGAATAAATAGCTCAGGATATTTGTTTGGTAAACATATCAAGAACACAATGTGTGAATCTTTACCTTTGGCCTTGTCGTTCTGTTGATGTTTGCAATGATTGATTGTTCAAGCCCATGTCACTAGTCCAAATTTTTTTGATACAAGCATGTGTAGATGAACATCAAAAGGACTAAATAAGAATATGCATTGTATATTGTCCATAATTGTTTTGAATGTAACATACAAGCTCGAAGGAGATGGAATACGAAATAGGATGTCAAGGGATACTCAGGAAACATGAGGACTCGATGGTCAAATTGTATGCCTTGGATTTGTTTACTGCAAAAATGTGTAACAGGGAATAGGGAATGATGGGGGAGTATGGCGACCAATCTATATATTGCAGAACCCCCGAAGCTAGAGGTGCAATCTTGAGCCCACCAGCCCAGGAACCTGCGATCGAAAAAGTGGCTAAGTATGGAATGAGGAATCCATCGGTCAGAGTCGTGATATAGAAGCATGAGTATAAATATGAACCCGTGAGTCCGCCAACCCGTGCACCTAGACATTTTTGGAAAGACGACTAAGAAAAGTAACCGAAAATCGAAAGTAGAGGAGAAAAACAGAGGGGGAATTTGGTTAAGTATAGAAGAGGGGAAAAAAGGCATAATATAAAGTGAGAAAATAGAAATGGGGAGGGAAATGTTTGGAAGCAAGAAGTCTCAACAAAGGCCCATTGTTTCCAAACCATCGTTTTCTAGTCCAATATTATATGCACCTACTCGTTTTGTGTGTTTGATTTACTATCACAGTTGGTATACCTTTTCGAAGATTGTACTTCAGCCCCCTCTATTGTGGCATACAAGAATTCATCTCCTTGTCCAACTAATTTGTTTCTTTCAATGTAGCAACACAAAAAATACAGTGGACATGAAGGTAATTTAGTATGTAGAAAGACATGTAAAAAAATAAATAAAGTTCTATTTATTTCAATGTAGCATCACAGAGAATACAATTCACATGAAAATAAGTTACTATGTAGGAAGATGTGTAGTATCTACATACAATAAATTAGGTGCAAAGCAGTAGAACAAATATACAGACAATAAATGAAATACTAAACAATGGAATATGAAATAAGAGTAGAAGCATGGACCTTTGTATCTTCTCTTCTACATTTGCGGCAAAGAGTCCCTTGTCTTCTCCATTTATTTTGTTTGTTTAAATGTAGCAATGTAGAAAAATACAATGGACATGAAGGTAAGTTGGTATGCAAGAAGACATGTAAAAAAATAAACATAGTTCGATTTATTTCAATGTAGCAACACAGAGAATACAATTGACATGAAGATAAGTTATTATGTAGGAAGATACGCAGTATCTACATACAATAAATTAGGTGCAAAGCAATAGAACACATATACAGACAATAAATTAAATACAAAACAATGGAATATGAAATAAGAGTACAAACATGCACCTTTGTATCTCCTCTTCTACATTTTCGGTAAAGATTCCTTCATCTTCTCCAGTTATTTTGTTTGTTTCAGTGTGGGAACGCACAAAATACAATGAACATGAATGGAAGCTAGTATGCAGGGGAGAACAAGTAATATGTACATACAGTAAATGAGAATCAAAGGAATAGAATAAAAGAGAGTTAGAAACATGAACCTTTTCTTTTCTTGATCCATGGTTGTAATTACATAGAATTTTTCCTGTCCAAAATATAATACAAGCAAAAAAATATTAAGAAATCGCAGGGTCATAGATGAATGCTTTGGCTTTGTGCAACAAAGTATTCAGATATGCTTTGAGACATGGAAATATAATTTTGCAATATCTTTGATGTATATTTCATATTTCAAGTACAAGACAAATTGTATCGTGCTCAAATCAGTCTGTGTATAGGATAAAGAGGTTGTATTGTGATATGAGCACATTTCACCATATATGGTTAATAAGTGTGTTTTGCACATGTTTTATCTTAACCAAAAGAGAGCGGACATTGTAATTACACATGTAGTTGTCCAATTATTTGTTATGCCACTATTTTGTAGCATGTCAACACTGAAGTATCCTAGAGTGATGATGGTTTCGTCCAGATGTAAATGGTTAGATGCATTTGAGAACACATTCATTATGTTAGCAATGTTGCACGTGAAGCGGCATAGAAATTGAATTTTGCAATTTGTAATCCACGGAACACCACTCTTGCTAGCACCATCTCAGTATATTTTTCATCTACAAGAACATTTTGCAAAGGCATGTAAGTATGGTTGAAAATTAGGAGAAAAAATTGGAGCAAAATTTAAGAGAAAGATGGAAAGATATGGCAATTTGGTGCAATTTTGTTGCAACCTAGGCACGGTTGTATCATACCTATCCCTTCTACACCTACATGCATTTTTCTTCTACAAGAACATCCTGCAAAGGAAACAAGCTTGACATCGTCTTTTTCATTCGAACGACACAGGTTCGATTCTTGTACAGGATAGGCTCTAGATTTCGACTTCATCACACACGACAAAGGACCATAATTTGAAATGCTATAAAAAATGACAGTCGGAGTTGTGCACACAACATTGGCATGGAAATGGTGCAGAGTCCCAGGAAAAAATCGAAGGAAAATTGAAGAGCAGGAGAAAAAGATATGCCAACCTCTATGCAAAGTTTGCAGGACAAGAACGATGAATAAATACTTAAACATTCTTACTTGAAAAATGCAAACAACCAATAGCAAACAACGAACATGAATGAAAATATACTATTGAAACTTATTTGTTAATGATGAACGACAGAACTGCAGGTCCACTTGCAGGTGCAGAACTTGAACACCGCAAAGTGCAAAAAAACAGCTCCAATTGTCGGCGCAACACCCCAGCCTTGCAAAGTCGAAGCAAACAAAAGAAAACAGCAAGAAACAAACCAACGAGCAAGAACGAACAGGCCCAATTGTAGCTGCAAGACCTCAAACTCACAAATCTGAACCAAAAAACAACAAGCACCAACCAATGAACCAACAAACCAGCGAATAAGCAACAACCAATGAACCAGTGAACAACATATGTATCTTCTAACATAGTGAAACTCATCTCAGAAGACTCATCTTAAGAACTTATGATGCTTACCCATATGGACATCTTTTCCATGATTCATATGAAGTTTGAAAACATAGATACAACTTGTACTCTCTATCAATACTGGGAAAAGGGATAATACATAAATGGCGTTGTCTAAACATTTTGCATTTTAGCATTTTTAACCAGAATCCGACAATATAAATCTGGCTAAAATCACCCATTCATGTTGTCTAAATTGCATTTTTGAATGTATCATTGGATTCAACGTCCTAAAAAACCCCTTGGATGCTCAGATTATATAGACTCAACCTCCTGAATTTATAGTTCTCACAATTTATGGCTGGATTTTGGATAAAATCGACTGAAAAATATGTCGAAAGAGCCAAAAGTACAACATTTGGACTACACAAGGCCAATAACCATAAATCGTTTGACTAGTAGAAATATTTATCTTCATCTATATCTTACCCCGTTGGAATAGATAACGTCAGGGATTCCTACACCAGAAGAGAAATAGAGTGGGGAGGACGATCGAAGACCTCATTCTTTACTGCATCCTTGTAAGAAAAGTCGCCTGAGGAACCATATGACTTTCCATTGAGGCCGTACATAGACAGCGCACCGGGAAACCCTGAAAGCACTACTCCACGATTCAAACTACCATTTGAACCCAACATCGACCCCACCTTCGCCATTGTGGAGAGTGAAATATGCCAGAAAAGGAGGAGCAGATTGTGGCTAGGGTTAAACCCTAGCCACGGCCCTTGCACAGGAAAGGCATCTCGACTTACTTGTTCTTCCATGTATTAAAAATATTCTTCTTGAAACATTAGCTATTTTTGAGAACAACATAGTGCAATAATTCACAGACGATTTTTTTCGTGCTTACAGAGAAATGAAACAAAATGTAGAGCAATCGGTAGATGATATAATACATTCTGGTTATAATTAGCACATATCTTTGGAGGTTAATAAAATAAATTTAGAGCATTCGGTACATGATATCAACAGTTTCGTTATAACACATACCTTTGAAGGTGAATGACAAAGCTATGTCTGCAGCGTAAGCATTGGTCGTGACTGCAATTATAAGTGCTATGACTGCAATAATTGGTTTTCATATGGATAACCCACTCTTCATCCATTGGCGCAGCAACTCCATCACTCCCACACCCTACTGCATGTTAAATTTTGAGCTTGATTTAATATTGTAAGTACTTCTTTAAAAAATTTGATTGTACTTAGAACTTAGCTTGACATCATTCATAAATTAGAACAACAATAATCATAAGGAATTACCAACATGAAAGATCACAACACATGTACCTTGGGGAAACCCTATACACGGAGAAAAACCCCAGCAAACAATCTTCTTTTATTGCATTAATAATGTATGACCACTTACAAATTTTCCACCATGAAATTATTCTCTTAAAGAGCTTGCCAAGTTGACTCTGACCTGACTATGTAACTAAGAGACCTTGCTGATTTATATCCACCTATTACAGACCAACACTGAAGATGTATCTTTGTTGATATGCGTTGACTCTTATGGAGTGTTATGCTACCTCTTTATGGTTTGTTATTGTTGCCTCTTATTGACTATTATAACTGCTTCTTATTGACTGATATTATAGCCTCTTATTGACTGATACACCACTCTGTTATGCGCCTTCTCTATGACTGATATAACACTATGTTATGCGCCTTCTCTATGGCTGATATACCTCTCAACTTCCTCAACTATTCACCACATAACATTGTGCATTGAAAAGAGGTTTGACCTCTTGCTTATATAGGAGTGGAGAGGTAGAGAGGAGGAGCATCGAATTAGAGCCATGAATGCATGTTGAACTTAACTCAGCCATCAGATTTAGAACTGAACATTAACTCGGCATCTAGAATTAGAGATGAACTTTAACTCAACATCCAGCATTAGAACTGAACTTTACCACTTCAGTTAGGAACTCGCCCTTGACATGATATACATGTGAGCTCCTTAGCATGCACATGACATAATAGTGTGCTAAGTGCGCGTCTGTGGGATGAAATACCGGTGCACATTCTGATACGCGTCAGGGGGAAAAAATTTGAATGAAAATCTCCTCCTCCAACTCCAAACTTAACTCTTGACAGGTAAGGCTAGGCTGGTTATGGTTCCTGCATGGAAAATGGGTCAAAAAGAAGTTCTCTCAAAGCCCAAATAGGGAGGAAATTGATACATTGTCCCTAGTATGGTCTCCAATTTGTTGTGTTTGTTTCGTCACTTAGGTGAGAAAAACAAGGGCACTTACAAGTCTAGTTGGGCCTGCTAGACAAGACAAAGGTTAGTGCATGAGTTAGATAATCCAAGCACATGAAATAAACAAGAAAATAAACTAAAAGCAACTAAGGAAATAAAACTAGAATGCATAAGAAACTTTCAACCAAATGACCAAGATTATGCCACCAATGGATAACTACATTAGTTGGCAAAACATCGTAGGGAAAGGAGGACTTATGGATCCCCTCTTCCTCCTTGGGAGAGATATTGAGTTCCCTATTAGAGATCTCTTCTTACAATGATAAACAAGAAAGAAAATGGTGAAGAAATCCAAGCCTATTCCCTCAAGAGGTGAGTGGAATGGCCTATTGGAATGTTGCTAGAATGCTCCAAGGAGAAAAGAGGATTCTCAAGGAAGGGTTGAGGCAGCATAACAATACTGTAGAAATCTTAAATTCTTAGTGCACCCATGGCCTCCATTTATAGCATGTCTTCAAGGCATTATTCAACTGGTTCTTGGTGTGAAAAAGGGGCATTTTAGGGCACCCTTTGGTCCTTGACCATCCCCCCATTCAGATTCAACTCTGATGTGAGAGTCAAATCAAGTTGGGAGTTGGTCCATAAGTGGTTGAGGGGCCAACAAGAACCATAAATGCATCGTTCACAGGAGTGTGCATCTTTTCTCGTACACAGTCGTGCATATGGTGCATTGTGTGCTCTACAGGCTTCTTTGGCCCGTGCACTGTGCGTGCGCTTCCTTTAGTGAGTTAGCGCATGTCAATTTTTGTCCAGTTGTATAGTTTTTGCCTCTTGGAAATGCATTTTTGGTGTTGCAGGTGAACTAATAGGTGTTTGGAGTTGTTGTATTTATGTAACCATTTGCATGCAATGTTGCTGACAAAATTTTAGTGATAACACATGCAATGCATGTCATGCATCCAACATGCAACTAAACATGCATGCAACATGCAACAAACTTGACAACTTTGACTTTGACCTAGACATGAAAATTTGACTTTTTACAACTTGAATCTTTACAAAGCAATTCGAATTTCTTCATGGTGGAAGGTGTTACACGTGCCAACGCACTAGATCAATACATTACATCATTTGCAATATCAAGAAAATTGATTTTTCTATCTCATAGGAATTTTTCATTCCACCTAACTTTTTCTAGATGCCTTGACTTTTTCTCATGGCTCACAAGGCTTGACTAGGCTCACAGAAGTTGTACGTTCCCCCTGACTTTTGCACTAGTCTGTCTATACTCAAAGAAGTTGTACGTTCCCCCTGGATTTTTCACTAGATTATCTATGCTCACAAAGGTTATATGTTCCCCAAAAAAATTTCATTAGACTTACATAGCATCTCAGTTGTCCTAACTTTTGGTTTGACTCACAAAGGTTGTATGCTCCACCTAGCTTTTGTCAAGACCTCACAAGACTGGTTGATTCTCCAAATCTCCCTGGCTAGCCTCAAGGTGACCCATATGGCCTCTCATTGGAGAATGAATGTCGATGCTACCAAATTTATCACTCCCTCTCAGCGAGGGAGTCATTCTCAGCCACACCAATCTTGCCTCTTAGTTGCACAAATTGTCTCAATGGCAATGGCTTCGTCAAGTTATCATCTACCTTCTCACTCGTGGATATGTACTGTAGCTTTACAGTTTTTCTCTGGACCAAGTCTCGAATGTAGTGGTACTTCATGTCAATATGTTTTGACCTGTCATGAAATATCGGGTTCTTTATCAGTTTTATGCAACTTTGATTATCAAAGTGAACCATTGTCATCTCGAGCTTGTCACCAAACAACCCATAAACCAATTTTATGAGCCATATTGATTCCTTGCTAGCATCACTAGCTACAATGTACTTAGCCTCTATTGTACTCTGTGCAATGGACCCATGTTTCATACTTGACCAAGGTATCATAGCGGATCCTAAACTGAAGCAGTATCCGAAAGTAATTTTTCGGTCCACAGGGCTTCCTGCCCATTCAGCATCTGCATACCCATGCATAAATAGACCACTACTGGATGTACATCTTAGACCATAGGTAATGATCCCTCTAATATATATCAATATGTTGTTTGTTTCCACCTAGTGTTTCTGTCTCGGTTCAGCCATGAAATGACTCATTGCAATCACTGCATAGCATATATCTAGCATGGTGTGGATCATGTACATCAATGATCCAATTAGCTACCTATACATGGTGGGATCCACCAAATCTGAACCTGTATCAGAATCATGCAGCTTCCTTAGGTTGGTAAACATCGAAGTAGACATGGATTTGCAATCCAACATACCAAACCTCTTTAATACATCCACTATGTATTTTTCTTGTAACATAAATATCTCGCCCTGTCTTTGCCACACTTCCAATCCTAGGAAGTAATGCATCAAGCCTAAGTTTTTCATCTCGCATTCTGAGATTATCTCCCTCTTACACCAAGATATTATCCCTTCATATCTTCTTAGAAAGAGATCATCAACATACAAGATTAGTATAAAATGTTGGTTCCCTCTTACCTTGAAGTATAGATTTGCATCAGTGTCACTTTTCTGAAAGCCTGGGATTTTAAGAAAGCCATCAATCCTGTCATACCAAACTCTAGGAGCCTTCTTAAGACCACACAAGGCCTTCCTTAGCTTGAATACATGAGTGTCTTTGTTATGCAGTACAAAACCATATGGTTGATCCACAAAGACCTCTTGTTCAATATTTCCATTCCAAAATGTTGTTTTTACATCCATCTAATGTAACTTCCAACCAAGAACTGAAGCTAATGGAATAAAAGCTTGACAAGAGGTATACCTGGCTACAAGGGAAAAAGTATCCTTGTATTCAATTCCTTCTTTCTGAGTGAAGCCTCTAGCTACAAATCTTTCTTTGAAATTTTCCACACTCCCATCAGTTGCACATGTGATCTTAAAGATCCATTTGGAAGAGACAACTGATTTGTCCTTTGGCCTCGGCACAATGTCCCAAACATTTTTATTTAGAATAGACATGTATTCCTCAAGAATGGCATCCTTCCATACTTGTAATTTATATGCTTCTGCAAATGAAGAAGGTTTGACATCATTGATGTTGCTCATTGGTGCAACATAGCCTCCAAACCTGAGAGGCCTCTTACTTTCCCTTAAAGCTCCTTTGGGAGCAGTTATCTTTTTTGCTTCTTTCATTGTTTCTTTAAGCCATCCTGGCTTCCTTTTGGTTGGAATTTCTTAAAGAGTTATTTCTAACTCTTCAACACGTTCTAGGTGCTCATAATTTGGCCCTTCATGAGGTTCCTCCCTCTTATCATCTAACTCTTCATTTTTAGAAAAGGGTGAAGCTGGTTGAACTTATTTTGATTCGTGTTGAAGCTCTTTGGATTTCTTGAATGTGGCTTCCTCATGGAATGCCACATCTTTTCTTACCTCTATCTACCTCTGACCTGGTACATATATCATGTAAGCCTTGTAATTCTCATTATACCCCACAAAAACCCCTTTCTTGCCTGAGGGTTTCATCTTTGTCCTATTTTCCTTAGGGACTTGAATATATACTAGCCACCCAAATATCCTTAGATTCCCTACTTTAGGTTTGATACATGAGACAACCTCTTTAGGAGTCTTATCCTTCAATATAGCATGTGGACACTTGTTTTGAATATACATGGCAGTGGAGGTAGCTTCTTCCCATAAAGAATTTGGCAGATCCTGGTCAAACATCATGGCTTTCATTGCCTCACAAATTGTCATGTTTTTCCTCTCAGTAACTCCATTTTGCTGAGGTTTATATGCCACGGTCAATTGTCTCTTGATTCCTGCTTCCTTGAAGAAATCCTCAAACTGGAGAGATTCAAACTTCCCTTCATTGTCTATTCTAAGGGTTCTGATGTGTTTCCCTATCTGCTTTTTAATAAAGGATTTATACTCTTTGAATTTATCAAATGTGTCATTGTTAGCTTTAATGAAATAGATCCAACATTTTCTTGAGTAATCATCAATAGAAATGACATAATACAAACAACCACTAAGTGAGGGAGATGACATGGGAACACATACATCAGAATGAACCAGATCTAAGATGCCCTGAGCTCTATTGTCACTACTAGGAAATGATTTCTTTATATATTTACCTAGCATGCATCCTTTACAAATTTCATTTTTACTAAGAGAAATAGAGGGCATGCCACATACCATGTTCTGCAGATCTGGAAGTGCTTTGTAAGAAGATGTCCAAGTATTTTGTGCCACAACTTGTTGGAGCTAGTCGCATCATGTGCCAATGCATGAACTGAATGTCCTATCATGATGTACAGTCCTCCTTTGCAAATCCCATTGGGTTCTATTGTACTCAAGTGGCTACCTTTAGCCCATAGTAGTGTCGTCTTGTCCTTGAAGATCACCCAATATCCATTTTCCTCAAGGGTTTCAACCGATAGTAGATTCTTCCTGAGCCCTAGAACATATAATACTCCATTAACATGAAGCCTAGCCCCATATTCCAATCTGAAGGAGATAGAGCGTACTCCCTCTATCTTGTAACATTTGTCATCCCCAAGCTCAACCTGCTCTGCAAAATATTTTTTCTTGAAATCTGAGAGGATTTCATTGTACCATGTCATGTGTTGTGATGCACCATTATCTACTAACCAAGTTTTCTGCCTCATGAAAACTAATCTAGATAAGACAGAAACCAAGTAATATTCTTTTCTAGTTTCTTTTTCAGTAGAAGGAATTTATGTTTTCGTTTGGATTCATCATCCTCGGCAATTGAGGCATGATGTTTCCATTTCCTTGGATTTTTCTTCCTATACTAGCAGTCTTTAGCAAAATGACCCAACTTATTACAACCAAAGCATTTAATCTTAGATTTATCAATACTCTTTCCTTTTAACATACCTTTGGTGTTTGACTTCCTCTGAGATCCTTTCTGGAAAGTGACTTTCTTCTTTCCCTTGAATCTTGATGCCAATGTTGAATGTTCTTCTTTGGTTGGATCGCTCCTGGTAGTAGTGCGACTCTCCTCTTGGAGGAAATCATGTCATGACCTCTCAAATGTGGGTTGAATCTCTCTCCCACTTACACTAGATAAGAAGGTCTCCCATGAAGAAGGAAGACCTTCAAATATGGTCTACACTAAGTCGTCATCATCCACTATGACACATGTGACCAAAATTTGATCTATGATCTGGGCTATCGTGGAAAAAAAACATGCTACTAATTCACCTTTCTCCATCTTCAAATACTTGAGCTTGTGCTAAAGTCTCCTCTTCTGACTTGGGGCATTTTTCTCATATAGAGTCACCAAGGTATCCATACAGTCCTTGGAATTCATTAACGAAGTCATCGTTGGCATTATATTGTCTTTCACTGAGTCAAAAATGATTCTCTTGGCCTTTTGTTAACTCTTCCTAAAGGTCTCTCTTACTGCATTAGTGGTGGGTTCCTCCACCACTATGGTCACATAGTTCTCAAGATCATGCTCCTGCAAGATATTTGTTAACTGGAGCTTCCACACATTGAAGTTGGCAGCTCCTTCGAGCCTATCATTGGCCCTGACTAAAATGGAGGATGTCATGGACCTTACACTGGAAACTTAATCAAGCTCCCTTGGATCTGTGTGTAACCTATTGCTATAGTTCAACAAGCTTATCACACCCTAAGCTCTGATACCATGTTAAAATTTGAGCTTGATTTAATACTGTAAATACTTCTTTAAAACTTCTTATTGTACTTATAACTTAGCTTGACATCATTCATAAATTAGAAAAACAATAATCATAAGGAATTACCAACATGCAAGGTCACAACACATGTACCCTAGGGAAACCTTGTACAGGGAGAAAAACCCCAACAAACAATCTCCTTTTATTGCATTAATAATGTATGACCACTTACAAATTTTCCACCATGAAATTATTCTCTTAAAGAGCTTGCCAAGTTGACTCTGACCTGACTATGTAACTAAGAGACGTTGCTGATTTATATCCACCTGATACAGACCAGCACTGAAGATGTATCTTTGTTGATATATGTTGCCTCTTTTGGACCGTTACACTGCCTCTTTATGGTCTGTTATCGTTGCCTCTTATTGACTGTTATTGTTGCATCTTATTGACTGATATGGCACATTACACTTTGTAATGTGCCTTCTCTATGGTTGATATACCACTTTGTTATGCACCTTCTCTATGGCTGAAATATCTCTCATCTTCCTCACCTATTCACTTCATAACATTGTGCATTGAAAAGAGGTTCGGCCTCTTTCTTATATATGAGTTAAGAGGTAGAGAGGAGGAGGCTTGAATTAGAGGCATGAGTGCATGATGAACTTAACTCAACCATTAAATTTAGAACTGAACATTAAATTAGCATCCAGAATTAGAATTAAACGTTAACACGGCATCCAGAATTACAACTAAACTTTACCACTTTAGTTAGGAACTCGTCCCTTGACATGATATGCATGTGATCTCCTTAGCATGCACATGACATGGATGCATGCATTGCATGCAACATGCAACTAGACATGTATGCAACATGCGACATGCAACATGAAACAAACTTGATAACTTTGACTTTGACCTAGACATGCAACTTTGAATTTTTACAACTTGACTCTCTACAAAGAAGTTTGAATTACTTCATGGTGGAAGGTGTTACACGTGCCAACTCACTAGATCAATACATTACATCATTTGTAATATCAGGAAGATTATTTTTTTCTAGCTCATAGGAATTTTACATTCAACCTAACTTTTGCTAGATGCCTTGACTTTTGCTCATGGATCACAAGGCTTGACTAGGCTCACAGAGGTTGTACATTCCCCCTAACTTTTTCACTAGTTTGTCTATGCTCACAGAGGTTGTACTTTCCCCCTGAATTTTGCACTACACTATCTATGCTCACAGAGGTTGTATGTTCCCCCTGACTTTTGCATTAGACTTACATAGCATCTTGTTCGTCCTGACTTTTGGTTTAACTCATAGAGGTTGTACGTTCCCCCTGGATTTTGTCACCTCACAAGACTGGTTGATTCTCCAAATCTCACTGGCTAGCCTCAGGGTGGCCCATGTGGCCTCTCATTGGAGAATGATTGTCGATGCTACCAAATTTAACATTGCAGGTTGGGACATCCAGAGCCACTAAGCTCCTCCAACGACCTCAATTATTCAACGCCCTGTAGCTCTTTTCACAAATGCATATTTCTCGAAAGAACGTCCATAAATGAATCTGGAAGCAGCTGCAAATGAAAACTATCCAAACCTTTTTCTTCCAAACTAGAGAGACAAAATAAGCACAATGTGACAGTTTGTGTTTAAACCTTTAATCTAACTAGTTCAAAGTCAAAAACAATGGTGATGTCTATCCTATCAATGTAAGCACATGCAAATCATTCCCTAAGTCAAAATCAATGGTGATGTCTCTCTTATCAATGTCAGCAAATAGAAAATCATTCTCTAATATTCTTTTTTAGAAAAAACATTTCCCAAGTTGTTCTTGTCATGAAACACACCTCCATGATTATAGGAACAGATAGTTTCACCATGGTTTGGGAACTCCATACCAAATCATATAAATTTGAAACATGAGGTATAAATATCAAACCCTACTGTGACATAGATTAGCTGCATTTATCTTACTACATTCCTAATCCCTGAGGACAACATTGTAAAATTCCAAAACCATAGCAAAGAAATTATAGGTATGAGCTATAAATATCTAACTATACTGCCAGATGTTAATCTTAGACTATAAAACTACTTTGAGCAAAATAGAGGAAACCCACAAGAAAGTTGCATCAATAAAAACTTCTCGGATTTAAAACTAATTTGAGCAAAATAGAGGAAAACCACAAGAAAGTTGCATCAATAAAAACTTCTCTTGTGGCACCTGGAAAACAAACTCTCAACGGAAAGAATTTGCTACATAAATTACATAGAATTTTTTAAAACTATATAAACAACACCAATATTCACATACTCTAAACAAAAGACTTTGCTCAATAAATTGCATAGCGTTATTTAAAGCTATATAAACAACACCAATATTCTTACAGTAAGCTAACAAAAGAATTTGCTAAATAAATTACATAGTGTTATTTAAAACTATATAAACAACACTAATATTCACATACTCTCAAAAAAAGACTTTGCTCAATAAATTAAGTAGTGTTATTTAAAACTATATAAGGGACACCAATATTCTTACAGTAAGCTAACAAAGGAACGAAATCCTCTCTGGTAGAAACAAACCAAAATACGTTGTTAATAATGAATCAAACACCAATATTCCACTTTTAAATATACAAATATAGACACCACATTCAATTAAACCAAATGAGATTGATAGATCACCATAACTCTCAATATTATAACATGACCAATAATAACATAAGCATTAATTTTCATGTCTTCCCGACTTATGGAAGATTCAAACTTGATATAGACGAAACCAAGTTTTGATGAACTGCAAATTCTTCCCTGGCTTTTGTATGATAAGAGTGAAACAACCATGAACTTGAAAAAAATCATGGCATACTTGAGTCCATTCTCTTGTTCTCTCCTCATAACTAGACCTCCGGCTCTTGTAAATATGAGTGATTTCAAGAACAAGTGGATTATCGAGATTGGGGTCAGCAAGGAGAAAACAAATTGACAAAAGCACCTTAGAGATTGTTAGTGCAGGACTCCATCGTTCCTTCATGATATCCAAACAAATGCTACCATTGCAGTTGATGTTTGGATGATAAACCTAAATCAGAACAAAATAGCACTGCATTAGTCTAACAACGATTCACATTATGTTATTTGTGGCCAGAAGCATTTTAACATAAAAAATCGCCAAAAGAACTACCTATGACATTTTAAGACTATCTACAAATATAAAGGTTCAACTAAACCCACAAGATCCTTCTTTGTTGTACGCTAATAAAATACTTGAAGCGATGCCAAGTATAGTTAGTCATTAGTTAGTTGTCATTGTAATAAGTGGTCAACCCTCATTATTATTGGGACTACAAGTAGCTAGGAGGTTGGTTAGTGGAATGTTATAAATCAGTTATGGTATTGGCTCGTGGTATTTTTGGTTGTGAAATGTATTTAAAGAATGCATCTCTCCATTGTTGGTTGTTGAGGATTATCATAAGAGAGCTCTACTCATTTGGAGGTTGCCCCTTCGAAGAGGCAAGTGAGCTAAGTTTTATGTGATATCAATATCATATTTTTTCTCTATATTTGATGTTCTTGTTACTTGCGTAATATATTTGTTTGTTTTGTCAACTGTTCCAGGTATATCACAAGTGGTATCAAAGCACTTTCCTAGGCAAGTGTGGGTGAAATTTTTTTCCAGGGTAGTGACGTGTTCCAGTGTTAATAAACCACAGAGATCAGTTATTCAACACACAAACCCGTGGTTGGGGAAGCATACACGCAGGAAATACAAGTGGTTTTTAAGTGCACATTGGTTGGCCACCCTTGTAACCCCTATTGGTACCCCTTCGAGTGGTAGCGCATAAAACAACACCTATGCATGGACTTGCCCTAGGCATCCTGGAACCCGCCTAGCTCAACCAATCAACCACCAAACTGTTATAGTGTCATCGAGAACAACATTCGGGAAGATACTCTCTAGTACCTTGGTAATCGAGTAGTACGACTAAGGGTACATTCAAGCCTCCTTAGTTAGTGCCTTGAGATATTGGGCCAAGTATTACTGTCGACCCCATACGTATATCAGATAGCTATAGCACAGGGAAAACCCTTGTATGCAGGTACCCTAAAACAAGTTGTAACCTTTGGGAAAGACACAAAACAAAAAAAGAACATCACAGAATGAGCACAGACAAGATCTATTGTGAAATTCCTACATCTTTCTTCCTATTAAGAATTTGGACATTCTGACACTGCAGAATTATTCAGATCAAAGTAAAACTCTGCAGGAGTAATAAAAGAATATTAAAAAAAAAAATTGGGGACTTGACAACCCCTTATTTGAGACGTATCCCATTGGCTTCCTCTTTTCTCCTTGATCGCAGTAATACCTATAATTTTTAAGCCTTTTGTGGACCCGATCTCCTTCCTGACACCCTTATTTAGCACCTAGCCCATCATACTGTAAATATTTAAATGACAAAAAAAAATTATAAAAAATGTTTCCATACACTTAGCAACCTAGAGATAATTATCTTAAATGAACTCTGAAATGTATAACCACACTCAAAAAATACCATAAGCATAAATACATGTTGCCAAGCACTTTAGCAGCGGAATAAACAAAATGAACAACAATCATTCAACTCAGAAATTTAGGCAATGCCAGGGAAAACCCCAATGTGGGGAAACCCAATGAGAGAGAGATTGTATTATCTTCAGGAAAGATATATCAGCAGCAGCAATACAATTTCTAGCAAGAGAAAAATTACTTACAGCACCCAACTGTCCCAAATTTTTGCCTTAGAAAACGTGCCCAAAAAATATGTATTGTTGTATGGCCCTACCCTCTTTCAGCACCTTGAAATATGTGCCAAATAGCAGCTTACAGCCTGATCTGTATGGCTCTACTGCAACAAGAAAAACCCAAAAATTGTCTTGAAAATAGTGCCAAATAGTGCCTTGATTTTCATGCCCTTTTCTCTATTGTATGGATTGTATGGATCCATACAGTATGGCCTCTCTAAAAATAGTAAGCTACAACACTCTCACACAGTAATAATCTCTTGGGATTTATGCCCAATCTTTCTTGGGAAATGCACCCTCCTTACTGCCCTCACTTTCCTCTCTCAAGCTATCTCAGAATTCTCTCTCAATCTCCTTCTCTTTGTATCTTTCACACTACCCTAGGTACTCTCTTATAATATGAAAGTGACTCTTCACCTTGTCCAACCCTAAATCTAATGGCCAAGATCTAATATTGCCTTTACAAGATTAAGAGTCATGATTCATTCCCTCCAAAATAAATCACTTTAAAATATTAAAGTACATTTTCACTTTATAACATAAGTGCACTTTATGAAATAAAGTCACTTTAATATTAGAAGGTACACTTTATTAAAAAGTCACTTACATAAAAGAACCACTTTATTACAACTTTATAAAAACCCATTATAAAGTCAAGTGTCTAGTAGTGTAGGTACAAGGTTACTTCCGCATACAAGACAAATGTGCGGAGTAACTCCCGAGCTAAAAAGCTAACAATGTGTCTTGCATCCACAAGCCTCCCTAAGCTAACTGATTTGTGGTAGCACTCTCCCTAAGCCTCCACAATGGGCCTTTCCACCTACTTTCACACCGGAGACGAGTGGGACACTAAGGTCACCCAATTATCTGAATATGTCTCTGTGATCAAACAGACGCCGGGGGACCTTAACCAGCTCAAGCAGTGCTTTCAAGACATGGATGACATAAAGAACAACCTGCATGTCATTTCCCAACACCTTGGATTGCTTGACAAGGGTAAGCACTAGGAATACCACTTTGAGGCCCCTCATTCCTCTCATTATTAGAATACTCATGATTCCCACTCCCCTTGGGGTTCTCCAAACTCCTAGAATAAGCTTCCAAAAGTGGTGATGCATAAATTTGATGGATCCAACCCAGCTGAGTGGGTCTCCCAAATGGAACACAACTTCTCCCCCCATGATATTCGAGATGATGAGACCAAAATCCATGTAGGCATTTCGTACTTAGACCAAGAACGTTAGCAGTGGTGGAAGTGGCATAAGAAATGCTATCCAGGACATCCTAATCGGAACATGTTCACCAAAGTTGTTTGTGCATGTTTTGATAGGGAATCTCATTATTTGGGGCACCTCACCAAGCTTAAAAAAACAAGGTCGGTCATCGATTTCATAGCAACATTTGAACAGTTGGCTATCAGAACTAAGGGTTTATCTGATGAATTCTATCTGGAATGTTTCATAAGTGGCTTAAAGGAGGCAATTTGTGCTCATGTTTACATGCATCATCCTATTACTTGGTTGTAGGTGTGCAAATTAGCATTGGAAGTTGAGACCATTCTTCAGGAACAACCCCTTCGTTCTTTAGTCCCCAATCGTCCTCATCCAGGGGATACCATTGCTCCCACTCAAACCTTGAAGGTTCAAAAGGTGTCTCCAACAGAAATAGTAGAACGTAGGAAACAAGGGCTTTGTTATTACTGTGATGAAAAATATGCACCAGGACATAAATTTCATGAACATAAGTTCTTCCCGATTGATGGGTCAGAAGATTGAATGTCGGATAAGGCCCCTGGGACAAAGGATACTAAGCCCACTCTGCTCCTCTCAGAAGTCGTTGCACCTCATGTGGAATCGAAAGAACTTGTCATCTCTCTCCATGCCCTTGCTAGTATTTCTACTCCACAGACATTGAAGATCAAAGGCTACATCAAACGACAGTCGGTAGTAGCATTGATTGATAACAGCACCACCAATAATTTTATTCATCATAAGGTTGTCAAGGATGTCAATTGTTTTTGTTAAATTTATATGCAACAGCGAGATCCATTCTCTTGGAGGATGGCCAAGTCCCTAGATATGTCTAGGGCCCCTGGATAGGGTCCAGGGTACCCATGCCTGGGGCATAGGGTTCCTTGGTCTGGGACCAAGCATATTTGAAGTCCCTAGATATATCTAGGGCCCCTGGACTAGGTCCAGGGTACCCATGCCCGGGGCATTGGGTTTCTTGTTCTGGGACCAAGTATTTGAAGTCCCTAGATATATCTAGGGCCCCTGGACTAGGTCCAGGGTACCCATGCCTGGGGCATTGGGTTTCTTGGTCTGGGACCAAGTATTTGAAGTCCC
>JZKD02S1286947.1:313751-334779 GCA_000966675.3 Picea glauca | reverse complement strand
AGGGGTTTTAGGTTTGGGGTAGAAGGTTAAAAGTTACTTCTTAAGGGTCATGATCTGCATACAAGTTTAAGCCCTAGCTTGTTAGTCCGTAGGGTAGAATAACCCCACAACAGAAGGGATAATATCTTGGTGTAAGAGGGAGATAATCTCAGAATGCGAGATGAAAAACTTAGGCTTGATGCATTACTTCCTAGGATTGGAAGTGTGGCAAAGACAGGGCGAGATATTTATGTTACAAGAAAAATACATAGTGGATGTATTAAAGAGGTTTGGTATGTTGGATTGCAAATCCATGTCTACTTCGATGTTTACCAACCTAAGGAAGCTGCATGATTCTGATACAGGTTCAGATTTGGTGGATCCCACCATGTATAGGTAGCTAATTGGATCATTGATGTACATGATCCACACCATGCTAGATATATGCTATGCAGTGATTGCAATGAGTCATTTCATGGCTGAACCGAGACAGAAACACTAGGTGGAAACAAACAACATATTGATATATATTAGAGGGATCATTACCTATGGTCTAAGATGTACATCCAGTAGTGGTCTATTTATGCATGGGTATGCAGATGCTGAATGGGCAGGAAGCCCTGTGGACCGAAAAATTACTTTCGGATACTGCTTCAGTTTAGGATCCGCTATGATACCTTGGTCAAGTATGAAACATGGGTCCATTGCACAGAGTACAATAGAGGCTAAGTACATTGTAGCTAGTGATGCTAGCAAGGAATCAATATGGCTCATAAAATTGGTTTATGGGTTGTTTGGTGACAAGCTCGAGATGACAATGGTTCACTTTGATAATCAAAGTTGCATAAAACTGATAAAGAACCCGATATTTCATGACAGGTCAAAACATATTGACATGAAGTACCACTACATTCGAGACTTGGTCCAGAGAAAAACTGTAAAGCTACAGTACATATCCACGAGTGAGAAGGTAGATGATAACTTGACGAAGCCATTGCCATTGAGACAATTTGTGCAACTAAGAGGCAAGATTGGTGTGGCTGAGAATGACTCCCTCGCTGAGAGGGAGTGATAAATTTGGTAGCATCGACATTCATTCTCCAATGAGAGGCCATATGGGTCACCTTGAGGCTAGCCAGGGAGATTTGGAGAATCAACCAGTCTTGTGAGGTCTTGACAAAAGCTAGGTGGAGCATACAACCTTTGTGAGTCAAACCAAAAGTTAGGACAACTGAGATGCTATGTAAGTCTAATGAAATTTTTTTGGGGAACATATAACCTTTGTGAGCATAGATAATCTAGTGAAAAATCCAGGGGGAACGTACAACTTCTTTGAGTATAGACAGACTAGTGCAAAAGTCAGGGGGAACGTACAACTTCTGTGAGCCTAGTCAAGCCTTGTGAGCCATGAGAAAAAGTCAAGGCATCTAGAAAAAGTTAGGTGGAATGAAAAATTCCTATGAGATAGAAAAATCAATTTTCTTGATATTGCAAATGATGTAATGTATTGATCTAGTGCGTTGGCACGTGTAACACCTTCCACCATGAAGAAATTCGAATTGCTTTGTAAAGATTCAAGTTGTAAAAAGTCAAATTTTCATGTCTAGGTCAAAGTCAAAGTTGTCAAGTTTGTTGCATGTTGCATGCATGTTTAGTTGCATGTTGGATGCATGACATGCATTGCATGTGTTATCACTAAAATTTTGTCAGCAACATTGCATGCAAATGGTTACATAAATACAACAACTCCAAACACCTATTAGTTCACCTGCAACACCAAAAATGCATTTCCAAGAGGCAAAAACTATACAACTGGACAAAAATTGACATGCGCTAACTCACTAAAGGAAGTGCACACACAGTGCGTGGGCCAAAGAAGCCCATAGAGCACACAATGCACCATATGCACGGCTGTGTACGAGAAAAGATGCACACTTCTGTGAACGATGCATTTATGGTTCTTGTCGGCCCCTCAACCACTTATGGACCAACTCCCAACTTGATTTGACCCTCAGATCAGAGTTGAATCTGAATGGGGGGATGGTCAAGGACCAAAGGGTGCCCTAAAAGGCCCCTTTTTTACACCAAGAACCAGTTGAATAATGCCTTGAAGATATGCTATAAATGGAGGCCATGGGTGCACTAAGAATTTAAGATTTCTATAGTGTTGTTATGCTGCCACAACCCTTCCTTGAGAATCCTCTTTTCTCCTTGGAGCATTCTAGCAACATTCCAATAGGCCATTCCACTCACCTCTTGAGGGAATATGCTTGGATTTCTTCACCATTTTCTTTCTTGTTTATCATTGTAAGAAGAGATCTCTAATAGGGAACTCAATATCTCTCCCAAGGAGGAAGAGGGGATCCATAAGTCCTCCTTTCCCTACGATGTTTTGCCAACTAATGTAGTTATCCATTGGTGGCATAATCTTGGTCATTTGGTTGAAAGTTTCTTATGCATTCTAGTTTTATTTCCTTAGTTGCTTTTAGTTTATTTTCTTGTTTATTTCATGTGCTTGGATTATCTAACTCATGCACTAACCTTTGTCTTGTCTAGCAGGCCCAACTAGACTTGTAAGTGCCCTTGTTTTTCTCACCTAAGTGACGAAACAAACACAACAAATTGGAGACCATACTAGGGACAATGTATCAATTTCCTCCCTATTTGGGCTTTGAGAGAACTTCTTTTTGACCCATTTTCCATGCAGGAACCATAACCAGCCTAGCCTTACCTGTCAAGAGTTAAGTTTGGAGTTGGAGGAGGAGATTTTCATTCAAATTTTTTCCCCCTGACGCGTATCAGAATGTGCACCGGTATTTCATCCCACAGACGCGCACTTAGCACACTATTATGTCATGTGCATGCTAAGGAGCTCACATGTATATCATGTCAAGGGCGAGTTCCTAACTGAAGTGGTAAAGTTCAGTTCTAATGCTGGATGTTGAGTTAAAGTTCATCTCTAATTCTAGATGCCGAGTTAATGTTCAGTTCTAAATCTGATGGCTGAGTTAAGTTCAACATGCATTCATGGCTCTAATTCGATGCTCCTCCTCTCTACCTCTCCACTCCTATATAAGCAAGAGGTCAAACCTCTTTTCAATGCACAATGTTATGTGGTGAATAGTTGAGGAAGTTGAGAGGTATATCAGCCATAGAGAAGGCGCATAACAGAGTGGTGTATCAGTCAATAAGAGGCTATAATATCAGTCAATAAGAGGCAGTAATAATAGTCAATAAGAGGCAGCAATAACAAACCATAAAGAGGCAGTGTAACACTCCAGAAGAGTCAACGTATATCAACAAAGATACATCTTCAGGGTTTGTCTGTAACAGGTGGATATAAATCAGCAAGGTCTCTTAGTTACATAGTCAGGTCATAGTCAACTTGGTAAGTTTTTTAAGAGAATAATTTCATGGTGGAAAATTTGTAAGTGGTAATACATTATTAATGCAATAAAAGAAGATTGTTTGCTAGGGTTTTTCTCCCTGTATAGGGTTTCCCCAAGGTACATGTGTTGTGATCTTGCACGCTGGTAATTCCTTATGATTATTGTTGTTCTAATTTATGAATGATGTCCAGCTAAGTTCTAAGTACAGTCAATTTTTTTTAAAGAAGTACTTACAATATTAAATCAAGCTCAAAATTTAACATGCATTAGGGTGGGGGAGTGATGGAGTTGCTGTGAAGAGTGGGTTATCCATATGAAAAGCAATTATTGCAGTCATAGCACTTATAATTGCAGTCACGGCCAACGCTTACGCTGCAGACATAGCTCCGCCATTAACCTTCAAAGGTATGTGTTATAACGAAACTGTTGATATCATGTACCGAATGCTCTAAATTTATTTTATTAACCTCCAAAGATATGTGCTAATTATAACCAGATTGTATTATATCATCTACCGATTGCTCTACATTTTGTTTCATTTGTATGTAAGCACGAAAAAAATCCTCTTTGAATTATTGCACTATATTGTTCTAAAAAATAGCTAATGTTTCAAGAAGAATATTTTTAATACATGGAAGAACAAGTAAGTCGAGATGCCTTTCCTGTGCAAGGTGGCTGTGGCTAGGGTTTAACCCTAGCCATAATCTGCTCCTCCTTTTCTGGCATATTTCACTGTCCACAATGGCGAAGGTGGGGTCGATGTTGGGTTCAAATGGTAGTTTGAATCGTGGAGTAGTGCTTTCAGGGTTTCCCAGTGCGTTGTCTATGTACGGCCTCAATGGAAACTCATATGGTTCCTTAGGCGACTTTTCTTACAAGGATGCAGTAAAGAATGAGGTCTTCGATCGTCCTCCCCACTTTATTTCTCTTCTGGTGTAGGAATCCCTGGCGTTATCTATTCCAATGGGGTAAGATATAGAGGAAGATAAATATTTCTACTAGTCAAATGATTTAGGGTTATTGGCCTTGTGTAATCCAAACGTTGTACTTTTGGCTCTTTCTTAGGCATATTTTTCAGTGGATTTTATCCAAAAACCAGCTATAAATTGTTAGAACTATAAATTTAAGTGGTTGAGTTTGTATAATTTGAGCATTCACGGGGTGTTTTAGGATGCTGAATCCAATGATACATTCAAAAATGCAATTTAGACAACATGAATGGGTGATTTCAGCCAGATTTATATTGTTAGATTCTGGTTAAAAATGCTAAAATGAAAAACGTTTAGACAACGCCATTTATGTATTATCCCTTTTCCCAATATTGATAGAGAGTACAAGTTGTATTTGTGTTTTCAAACTTCATATGAATCATGGAAAATATGTCCATATGGGTAAGCATCATAAGTTCTTAAGATGAGTCTTCTGAGATGAGTTTCACTATGTTAGAAGATACATATGTTGTTCACTGTTTCATTCGTTGTTTCTTATTTGCTGGTTCGTTGGTTCGTCGGTTGCTTCTTGTTGTTTTTTGGTTCAGGTTTGTGAGTTTGAGGTCTTGCAGCTACAATTGGGCATGTTTGTGCTTGCTCGTTGGTTTGTTTCTTGCTGTTTTCTTTTGTTTGCTTAGACTTTGCAAGGCTGGGGTGTTGCGTCGACAATTGGAGCTGTATTTTTGCACTTTGCGGTGTTCAAGTCCTGCACCTGCAAGTGGACCCGTGGTTCTGTCGTTCATCATTAACAAATAAGTTTCAATAGTATATTTTCATTTATGTTCGTTGTTTTCTATTGGTTGTTTGCATTTTTCAAGTAAGAATGTTTAAGTATTTATTCATCGTTCTTGTCTTGCAGACTTTGCATAGAAGTTGGCATATCTTTTTCTCTTGCTCTTCAATTTTCCTTCGATTTTTTCCCGGGACTCTACACCATTTCCATGCCAGTGTCGTGTGCACAACTTCGACTGTCATTTTTTATAGCATTTCAAATTACGGTCATTTTCCGTGTGTGACGAAGTTGAAATCTAGAGCCTATCCCGTACGGGAATCGAACCTATGTCATTCAAATGAAAAAGATGATGTCAAGCTTGTTTCTTTGCAGGATGTTCTTGTAGAAGAAAAATGCATGTAGGTGTAGAAGGGATAGGTATGATACAACCGTGCCTAGGTTGCAACAAAATTGCACCAAATTGCCATATCTTTCCATCCCGCTCTTAAATTTTGCTCCAATTTTTTCTCCTAACTTTGAACCATACCTACATGCCTTTGCAAAACATTCTTGTAGAAGAAAAATATACTGAGATGTTGCTAGCAAGAGTGGTGTTCCGTGGATTACAAATTGAAAAATTCAATTTCTATGCTGCTTCGCGTGTAACATTGCTAACATAATGAATGTGTTCTCAAATGCATCAAACCATTTACATCTGGACGAAACCATTATCACTCTAGGATACTTCAGTGTTAACATGCTACAAAATAGTGGCATAACAAATAATTGGACAACTACATGTGTAATTACAATGTCCACTCTCTTTTGGTTAAGATAAAACATGTTCAAAACACACTTATTAACCATATATGGTGAAATGTGCCCATATCACAATACAACCACTTTATCCTATACACAGACTTGTTTGAGCACGATACAATTTGTCTTGTACTTGAAATATGAAATATACATCAAAGATATTGCAAAATTATATTTCCATGTCTCAAAACATATCTGAATACTTTGTTACACAAAACCAAAGCATTCATCTATGACCATGCGATTTCTTAATATTTTTTGGCTTTTAATATATTTTGGACAGAAAAAATTCTATGTAATTACAACCATGGATCAAGAAAAGAAAAGGTTCATGTTTCTAACTCTCTTTTATTCTCATTTACTATATGTACATATTACTTGTTCTCCCCTGCATACCAACTTCCATTCATGTTCATTGCATTTTGTGCGTTCCCACACTGAAACAAACAAAATAACTGGAGAAGACGAAGGAATCTTTACCGAAAATGTAGAAGAGGAGATACATAGGTGCATGTTTGTACTCTTATTCCATATTCCATTGTTTTGTATTTAATTTATTGTCTGTATATGTGTTCTATTGCTTTGCACCTAATTTATTGTATGTAGATACTGCGTATCTTCCTACATAATAACTTATCTTCATGTCAATTGTATTCTTTGTGCTGCTACATTGAAATAAATCGAATCATGTTTATTTTTTTACATGTCTTCTTGCATACCAACTTACCTTCATGTCCATTGTATTTTTCTGCATTGCTACATTTAAACAAACAAAATAACTGGAGAAGACAAGGGACTCTTTTCCGCAAATGTAGAAGAGGAGATACAAAGGTCCATGTTTCTACTCTTATTTCATATTCCATTGTTTAGTATTTCATTTATTGTCTGTATATTTGTTCTACTTGTTCTACTGCTTTGCACCTAATTTATTGTATGTAGATACTACATATCTTCCTACATAGTAACTTATCTTCATGTGAATTGTGTTCTCTGTGATGCTACATTGAAATAAATAGAACTTTATTTATTTTTTTACATGTCTTTCTACATACTAACTTACCTTCATGTCCACTGTATTTTCTGCATTGCTACATTGAAAGAAACAAATTAGTTGGACAAGAAGATGAATTCTTGTATGCCACAACAGAGGGGGCTAAAGTACAATCTTCGAAAAGGTATACCAACTGTGATAGTAAATCAAACACACCAAATGAGTAGGTGCATATAATATTGGACTAGAAAATGATGGTTTGGCAACAATGGGTCTTTGTTGAGACTTCTCGCTTCCAAACATTTCCCTCCCCATTTCTATTTTCCCACTTTATATTATGCTTTTTTTTCCCTCTTCTATACTTAACCAAATTCCCCTCTGTTTTTCTCCTCTACTTTCGATTTCCGGTTTCTTTGCTTAGTTGTCTTTCCAAAAATGTCCAGGTGCGCGGGTTGACAGATTCACGGGTTCATATTTATACTCATGCTTCTCTATCATGACTCCGACCGACGGATTCCTCATTCCATACTTAGCCACTTTTTCGATCGTGGGTTCCTGGGCTGGTGGGCTCAAGATTGCACCTCTAGCTTCAAGGGTTATGCAATATATAGATTGGTCACTGTACTCTCCCATCATTCCCTATTCCCTGTTACACATTTTTGCAGTAAACAAATATGAGGCATACAATTTGACCGTCGATTCCTCATGTTTCCTGAGTATCCCTTGACATCCTATTTCGTATTCCATCTCCTTCTAGCCTATATGTTACATTCAAAACAATTATGGACAATATACAATGCATATTCTTATTAAGTCCTTTTGATGTTCATTTACACATGCTTGTATCAGAAAAATTTGGACTAGTGACATGGGAATGAGCAGTCAATCATCGCAAACATCAACAGAACGACAAGGCCAAAGGTAAAGATTCATACATTGTGTTCTTGATATGTTTACCAAACAAATATCCTGAGCTATTTATTCATCTATGCCATGATAAATATGTTTATTTCATCTACAACACATTGCAATTCACAAGAAGTATTGACGAGCACAAGTGAGATGTCGAACATAGCGCAAGTTATGTAGACTAAGAGGTCTAGTTGCAAAACTTTGGCATCCATACTTCATCCAAGTTGTGCGTCTACTTGTACATTTATGCCAGGAAAAAAAGAAAACAAAAAAAATAATGAAGAATACCATTCACATTACTTTTCCTGTTCAAAAAATGTTACCAGGTCTAAACTTATAACACTCAATATACTATCAATAGAGGGCTTGAACAACCACTGAACTGGACAAGTGTTCGTCGGGGACATAATGGTCATCTATAGCACCTATGTGGACAAGGAAAAAAAAACTAGATCCATTATGCGTGCTGACATGACAAACAACGAAGCCCTAATGACAGTCACACTGACTATCCCTACACAAATGTTCTAGAAACATGCATAAAAGATATTTCCAGGTAATGGGATATCCATTAAAATTTTTAATATATTGCCCAAAATAGTATATGACCGTGGTGATTTTGATCAAATTATATCGCTCAACGAAACAAGTATTGTGGAAAAAATTCCCGCAATTTGTTCAGAAAATTGTTTCATACCGCACACAACAATCAACCAACTTGCACAGAGCAACGACACTTACCCAATCGAAACCATTGGTGCAGTTGTCACACTCGTAAGAAAACTTGGCTCGCAACACATTCTCCATATAAAATATGGATATTCAGACAACGACAAGGCAATGGTACCATCCTCCATATCTAGTTTTGTCCTTTACTTTCACATGTCCATGTATCTCAGTTATGTTACACAACTATTGCACTGTTCCATGTTGCACCTGCAATTGTTCGACACCTATTCAAATTTTTTTTCCTCAATGGAACAACAATTGCATAAAGGGAAATTAACAATTATGCTCTTCAAAAATATAACAAAGAAAAGAGATGTTAAAGAAATGATCTTTCTCACAACCCAAGAAACACTTGTAATATAATTGCGAACATACATAGTAGAGGATATCAAGAAACTAACTAGCTTGACAACTATTGTGTGTATACATCTACAATTTCATTCTCACTTTGCAAATACAAATTGCCTTCACCAATTTTCTGCATCTTTTTTTGTTGTTGTGCAGATGTATATTCTATTGTTCAATATATTAACTGCTATGCTCACGTGCCCAGGTTGAGTGTGTTTTGGTTGCAACAAATACATACTCAAACCCCTTTGAGCCTGTATGTGGCAAATGCAACTCTCCTGCTTTTGCCTCTGCTTTCATAAATGATGATACAATTGATTGTCTACGATGTTGTAAAAACGCCCTTACATAGATAGACATTGTATCAATGCTTCCATCCGAACCATTGGCAACACAATCGTACATTATACAATTAGACAACCTCTGTTACAAGATTTTCTTCCTTGGTTAGAAGAATTTCCATAGGAAGTATACCTACAGAAAAAGGCAAACAATGTCCTGCGTGAATTTCGAGTCCATAGAAAATTTACCTTAAATGAGGACAATGCAATACTGCATATTGGCTGGAAAAAAAATAAAAAATCATATCAAGCGTTGGCAGGAAACGAAACAATTTCATGTGTATCTATCAATGCCACCCAATGAGGATATGAATAGAATTTTGCAGTGCCATGAAAAATTGAACAGGAATCGCATAAGATTGTTTAGTCCAGAAATGAGAAGCATGAGGACAAACCCCATACAAAGTATCCAACTGTGAATAAATCAGTCCCATCCTTTGAACCATCGAAATGGCTTGTTCCTCTGAATAGAACCATCAAGCATTTCCAATAATATTGGAAATTTGGCATTGTTGAAACTGGTAGTGATAGAACATAGCACTATTAGAAGCAAATGTCCATAGTGATCTTGCTTCATGGTAAAATAGTAATCTACAAGTTTCTTGGTGCCCATTTGGGGGTTTGGTTATAGCTGGGATACAATGTCGAATCTCCGTTGGTTTTGTGTTGTTTTGTGTTTGTCAGACTTTTGTTCATGTGATTTCCTACTATAGTTCAGGGTTCTCATGGGCCTGGTTATTTTCTCATGGGAACATATACCACATGTACGAGAAAACCAATGCCACATATGTTTTTTTTATACCAAATTGTTTGATGCATAGGTCGGTGCGTACTTCTCTATGGACCCTTGTGGGATCTCCCTTGGTGCCTTATGTGTTCACGTGTTTCCTTGTGCCTCAACTTTTAATACATTTGGTGTTTACTTGGCTCTTGGTTGTATGCTTCGTTTTGAAAAAATATTGATACATTTAGGATATTGGCAGTTTTTCTATGATCTTAAAGAATATATATGACCTGCTTTTCCTTTAAATATAATATCTTTGACGCAAATGTAGTATGTGGCTCGTTTTAACACTTTTACTTGATCGATGAACTTACCAAAATTCATCTTCATAAATATTTTGAAATAAAAGGATATATGCTATGTGAAGTCCAATGGAACTATCATATCAACCACAAAAAAATAAAATTAAAATTCGTCGTTGTTATACATATGGTGAAGTTGACAGTACAATAATTTTACTTAAACATCCCAAAATTGATTTTTCTGTGGCTTTTCAATGCTTCTCTTATGCAAACACATAGTTTAATGCAAACACACAGTTTTTATGTAAACACATAGTTTAATGACTCGCTTTATCTATTCCTTGATTGAAGATCTCGTTCACATGTTTAATGCACTTCATAGTTACTGTTAAGACCATCAATGGGGCTTTCTTAACACCAATTCCCGCTTCCGAAAATTTTCATCCCCTTTCTTTTTTCCTTCTGCTTTCCCTTTCTGGTTAATTAGTCATTTTTCAAAAAATGTCTAGGTGCGCAGGTTGGCGGATTCATGTGTTCATATTTCAACTGATGCTTTTTTATCACGAGTCTGACCGACCGCTTCCCCATTCCATATTCAAAAAAATTTTTGGATCACGGGTTCCTGGGTAGGAAGGCTCAACATTGTGTTTCCATTGTTCTGCCACCTGCAAATAACACCCAGACTTCCCCGATCTACAAATTGACGACCGAATTCCCCTTTCTTTTTCTCCTTTACTTTCCCTTTCTGGTTACTTAGTCATTTTTCCGAATGTCTCATGCTTTTATATACAACACCAGAAGTTCCTCAATATACAAATTTTCTGTCGAAGTCCGTGATTGTCCCTTGTTCTGTGTTACACATTTTGTAATCAAAATTTAGGATACATACAATTTGACCATCAGGCCCTCACGTCTCCTGAGTATAACTTGTGGCCCTATTTTCAAGCCTATCAATATGCCCTGTTTCGAGTATGTCTCATGATTTTATATCATGAGTTTGAACAACCGCTTCCCCATTTCATACTTGGCCACTATTTCCATCGCTGGTTCCCGACTAGGCTTTCTCTACATTGCACTTTCATTGTTTCACAACCTACAAACAACACCCAAAATTCTGCGATATACAAATTGATTGCCATTGGCTGAAATTTGTCACTGTGCCATGTTTCGTGTTACACATTTTGCAGTCAAAAGTTTGGAGACATATAATTTGACAATTGGCCTCTCATGTCTCCTGAGTATAAATTGTGACCGTATTTTGAAGCCCGACCGATCGCTTTCCTTACTTGGCCATTTCTTGGAATATTTTTCACAGGTTGGCAGGTTGACGAAATGTCCAATGCTTAATCGCTCTTCTCCATCCACGCCACCTTCACACTTCTTTCTACATATGCAATTATTAATATTTAATGATAATAGCTCATCGTGCAGGAACCATTAAGATTATCATTAATGTCCGAAAGGATGGAGGAGATCTATCATTAATACAAATTAAACCAAGATTTGCAGAGGGTTGTGTTATCCTTTCCAAGTGTTCATTCAAGCATCATGCAATCTCTTTCGCACGTCATCTGGTTGGTGGATTCAAAAAATATCTAATCCTTAATCTCTCTTCACCGCCACTACCACCTTTACACTTCTTTCTAAATATGCAATTAGTAAGCTTTAATGATAACGACTCATTATGAACGAACTGTAGAGATTGTCATTGATCAGTGAAAGGCTCGAGGAGATCTCCCATTGGTACACATTAAGCCAAGATTTGTGGAGGGTTATATTATCCCTTTCGAATGTTCATTTCAAACATCATCTGGAGAAAACATACATTCTCGTTAACTTATGGCAGTAGTTCGACAACAGTTCTGTCTAGATACAGTAAACACCTTCGGGCATGATGACTAGAAGTTCCAATGCTCCAGGGCATATTCTTACTACTCTTTTCCCTCTGCCTAGAAGCAAAAAAGGAGATGGTCCCTTGGTGCACCGAGATATATATTTCAAGCCAAAGAATTCCAAGGCAACCCCCCTTTCTCAGACAACCCGCCCGCCTGCGTTGATGGCTAGCGCAGAGGTTGATGCGGTTGAATTCGAGCCAGAAGAATATGATATGATGGATGATGGTACAATGATGGATGATGCCAATGCAGACGATGTTCCCACTCCTGCCCCAATTGAAATCAACCATAATGGGAGGAAATTCTCGGCTCGATGATAGCGGCCCTGACAAGACCAAAGGAAGGGGTTTCAGAAAAAAAACTGACACTGAACGCAATAGATGATTTGCATCTCGAGAGTGGGAATTCTAGAGGCCCAAATTAGTCCATTTTGGGTGGAAGTATTTCACTGTAAGGAAATGGTCTCTTGGTGCACCTAGAGATATATTTCAAGCCAAATAATTATTCAATTAAAGGACCACTCTCCTATTCTATGGATATACAATTAACATCTTAGGGGATGAGGACCAGAACTCCCACTAGTGCAAGGAATTTTCCTACTACTCATCTCCTTCTTCCTAGAACATACTAATTTGTGCCTCTGGAATTTCTCGTGTAGCTTGTGTCCCTTAGGTATTTTCCTATAAGGAGGGGGTTTCTTGGTCCCCTTCCACCCAGAAAAAAATAATTTGGACCTCTTGAATTTCTCATGCAGGCTGTGTCCTTGAAGTCTTCGACTATAAGGAGGTGGTCTCTTAGTGTGTCCTCACTTCTAGTTTCGGGCTCTTCCGCTTTCCCTACACCTTTTTTTCTCTTCTTCCTCACAGGAAGCTTGTGAGAACTATCAATTTTACCGTGAGGATGGGTTCTTATGTCCTCCTGTGTTTGAATAATTATGGGTTTCTTTCTTACTGGGGTGGGCCATTGGAGCGATGTTGCGGGATGTCGTTCTCTTGAAAGTGGTGTCCATGGATTTTAAACTCTTCTCATCGGGGCCTTTTCTCTGTTATTTGTACAATTAAGTGGTGCCTTGCAATGTCTCCAGGTTGCCAACGTCAGGAGCATGAGTGTTTTTGACCTTCTTAAAAAAATAAATTATTCCACTGCGGAACCACTCTCCTGTTTCTTTGTTGCCTCAGGTCTTCCACAAGATATTGAGATTGCGACAATCAACATTGACCTTCCAAGGAGAAGACTGCAAGGACTTCCTAAAAAAACATGGTAATGAGTTTTGTATGCATGTTGAAGAGCATCTCGATGGCTCCTACATGTTGTCCCACTAGAGGAACAACACATAATTGTATGCATGTTGTTTTTTGTTTTTTTTGTAGTTCCTGTACTTGTATTTATGACAAATATGTTCAATTCTTCGGTGCAGAGAACTCAATCCAATGTCTATGGATAAATATACACTGCCCAGTATTTTTTTTTTATGGATTTACTATTAAATTTTTTTCCTTGGAATCTTGGTTGATGCTTCTTTGCTGGATTTAACACCTCTTCTCATTTTCATGGTTTGATTGTCTCGTAATTCTTGAATATTGTATTGGCTCAAGTAATTTGATCTAATATGGAGCATTGAACAATTATATGAAAATGCATTGTGTCAATCCCATCAGGCTTCTATGCAAACATAAATGAATTTCAAACAACTTCAAACCAACATTCAATTCTATTCATAATGCAAATAGAACATAACAACACTAATTCATGATGCGACAGTCGGGGCCCCGCCCTAGAAGTTTCGTTTTCATATCAACTTTGTTGAGCAAACAATTTCTTATTTCCCTTTCGCTTCCTTGATTCCTTTACTCCAAAATGAAACATTTTATTATTTGTCCATCCCCTGGCGTCTATTTCAACACTTTTACTTTATTAATGAAATTACCAAATTTCTTCTTCGCGAATAAAAAAAAAAATTATATATGGTGGATGAAATCAAATGGGAATATGAAATATACCACAATATTAAAATTCAAGTTCGTCATTGTTGTTTCTAGATATGCAATTATTAAGCTTTAATGCTAACAGCCCATCATGCAAGAAGTTTAATACTTAAGATAATATGCCAAAGTCATTGAAGAATGTATCAAGAACACAATTACTCGCACAAGTTACCATAAAAACAAATCTTCAACAAAGAATTTTCTCACACCCTTTTTAATGGTACAAGCACAATAGAAAATGAGTAAGTGGATACAATATTGGACTAGAAAATGATGGTTTTGCAACAATGGGGCTTGTTTGAGACCAACTCCCTCTTACGAAAATTGCCCTCCGCTTTTCTATTTTCCCACTCTCTTGTATCCTCTTCTTTTCTCTCTTCTATACTTAACCAAATTCCCCTTTCTTTTTCCCCTATACTTTCTCTTTCTGGTTACTTAGTCATTTTTTCGAAAATGTCTTGCTGCACGGGTTGCCGGACTCACAGGTTCACATTTTCATTCATGCTTTTATATCATGATTCCAACTGAGCGCTTCCCCTTTCCATACCTAGACACTTTTTCGATAGTGGGTTCCCGCGCAGGCAGTCTCTAAATTGCACTTCCATTGTTCTGTGACCTGCAAACAACACCCGGGATTCCGCGATATACAAATTGACTTCCGGACTCCCACATCATCCCCTCTTAAGTGTTACACATTTTTCACTCAAAATTTATGAGACATAATTTGACCGTCGGGGCCCCACGTCTCCTCGGGGACCCTTGTCACCCTATTTTGAAGCCCGTCCGATCACTTTCCACACTTGGCCAATTCTTGGAATCTCATTCGCAGATCGTCGGGTTGGTGGGTTCAAGAAATTTCCAATTCCTAGTCATTGTTTCATGTGCCCGCCACCTTCACACTTCTTTCCAAGTATATGCAATAAGTATACAACTTGTCCAGAAACATTGAGAAAAGATATTGCCAGGAAATGGGATATCTATTACAGATTTGAATATATTATCCCTTCTTTTTCCTCTTCTATACTTAACCAAATTCTCGTTTCTTTTTCCCCTCTGTTGTAACAAATATTGAAATTTTGGCTTTTGGTCACTTGGGAGAATGAATGGAAGCATTAGCAGTGGAACGACCACATAAACCAAGCATTAAGATACATGGAGAAAAAGCTCAAGAGTCCAGGTTTTTTGGCCGTCGGGGATTTGGCCAATGCATATATTTTAATAACCACTGCTTCGTTTCCCCAAATCCCGAAAACCCGAAATCGGGACTCTAGTCATATGCAAAATTGCTTTAGAAAAACACAATTTTCTCAGCCGTGAAGAGGTCATTTTTCATGTTCGAATAGTCGATCGACATCTACAAATCCTAAGATTTCCAGTGGTGTCTTCAAAATTTCATTTTGATCTTGGTAAGGTAGTCAAAAGTCCCCCACAATATGAGGTCGTTTTCATAAATATAGCATTTTTATTGTGCTGAGTCATCATTTTCAAATGAGGATTCTGAGTGACTGGAGTATCATTTTGAGAAACGGTGTTACACATTATTTTTGTCATCCCTATGACCTTTAATGATGTAAACCTATCTGTTGCCTTCAGAGGGGTCAGTGGCTAAGTTCCTGAAGAAAGAAGAGAGAAGAACTTTTCCTGAGAAAAGAAGTTGCATTCTCCTTTGTAAAAACCCTATTAAAGAGGATGTTCGCAGGTTTCTATATAGGCAAGGTGCGAGAATGCCTGATTCTCGCAGGCTGCACCATAGCTAGGTTGTGAGAGGTTCGCAGGTTTCTCTATAGGTAGGGTGCGAGAATGCTTACACGTGGGAAAAACGAGCGTTTTCTCGAATCTTCTAGAAGGAGAAACTTCTATGGTGAGGTAGCATCCGAATGGTTTGGATCTTACTCGCTTTCATGATTTAGTGGGATCATCCTAACCTCCTCACCTTATCCTCTTCAACTTATAAAAGGAGAGGAGCTCTCATGGAGAAGGACTAAGTTGGATTTGGCTTGGAATTATTAGCTTGGTTGGAGTGTCTTTGAGTTTTTCCTTTGTCAAGATATATTGTGAATATTATCAGATCTGTGCTCTCAGAATTCTTGGAATGGAAGTGTGTGGGGAACGAAGGACAGTTGGAAGGGATGTTACGACATCAAGGCCATGGTTGTAATATCTCTTTCACATTCAATATGATACAGTAATATGATTCTTTCCTATAAAGCTTGTTGTGTTTTATTGTATGATTCCTTGATCACATACATAGGTTTATATTGAGTGTATGTTATTTCTATCACTTTGGATGGTTGTGTTCTTTTGCAGGATCATCATTGTATGAGTGTTGGAATGGATCTAGGATGGCGATAGAGAGAGGAAGCGACATTTAAACGGTATGTCACCTATCCCTCTTTAGTTAGTAAACTCAATATTTAAAACTTAAGGAAAGCGTCATGTTCTAGTGTGTTTTGTTCTAGATCTAGGTGGATCTAGGGAGATCGGTTAGTGTCCGCACCTACCGATTTATCCAATAACAAAATTGGTGACTCCACTGGGGAACGAATTGTTTCCTAGTTAGTCTAATTTCCCTTCCTTTGATTGTTTGTTTTCTGGTTTCTAAGTTTGTGGGACATCCATCTAGACTCTTTGGATCTAGAAGTTCACTTAGATTCCCTGTCCTTTTTCAAAATTTTCTTTGATTACAGACATTCTCACACTGTCCCTCTCTACAGCTTGCGAAAACCATTGACTTTTGCACCTTGCTTTTAGATCAAGTGCGAACTTCTTGCACCTTACCATTGTCTAGCCTGCGAGAATACCTAATTCTCGCACTGTACTCTATTGCTAGGCTGCGAACTTGTTTGTAAACTTTTTTGGATTGGGTCTTGTCATCTTTTGATGACCCAGTTTTGCTTCGATCAGCTGGATTGAGCTTTTGGAGCTTATATTGATCTGTTTATAGTTTGCTTGACATTCTTTGAGTTAATTTTAGCCACATTGGCTTTGTTTGGTTTTGAAGGATTAGTCTCTTGCTTTGAGTATCTTTCAATTACAAAGTGTGTGTTTTCTTTAGAATTGTTTAGGGAAAGAACAAATTTCTTCTGAATAGTTTGCTTTAAAAGAAAACTTTTAGTTTGGGTTTCTTTGTTTTAAGAAAGATCATTATTGCTTTTAGTGAAATTTTTAAAACAAAAAGATTTAATTTCTTGCTTTATTTAGATTGGGGGAATCCTTGCATTTGAAGTAGCGAAATTGCATGATTCTTGACATTTTTTGGTCTTAAATTCCGAAATTTTTTCCCCCTCATGGCTAGGGGGGGGGGCATGAATCGTGCATTGGTGTACAATATCTTTTTCTCATTTATTTAGAATCTTGATATTGATGAGTTTAATATAGTTTGGGACATTATGTATATGGGAATGATAAATGTTTTCTCCTTCTCATAGCATAGATTTCATCGAAATGAAAAGATTGCATCTTCATATCTTTGCATAACCTTCGAGTCGGTCAAAACACCATATTGTCGATGCCATTTTCCTCTTGAGTAACAACAACCATAAAATAAAGCGCTTGTAAAAAATTGATTAGACATTTTTATATTTTCTGGTAGCAAACCTACATTAGATTAGTTGTAGGGATTTGGAATAGGTGTGAAAGATAACTTTCCAAAGATGCAAACAAACATAGAATCTTGAGTTAGGGAGCGACAAAATACACTTATTACATTTTGTCCTGGGAAGCCCTTCTCACACAAGGGTCAATCACGAGGTCACATTGAGATTCACAGAGTTACTCACCCTTCTTTGTTGGTCTTGGTGTAGAGATTGCACGTATTATGGGGGTCACTTGAAGGTATACCCACATTTATGAGTGGAAGCCTTTCGAGTTGATTTTGGGCTAGCTACCTTACCTTTGTGCGTGGATCAGACTGTCAACTATTTCCCCATGTATCACTGTAGTAATTGGTAACCTTAGTGGCCTATATCTTTAGGGTCTGTACACAAGGTGACTGTGGAGGGGCAAGTCTTCACGGTACCTGGAATTGACGTTGGCCAAACTCACTCGGGCTCCTTGGAGGGTATACCCACATTTATGTGTGGGAGCTTGCACCAAGGCATAAGTCTGTTAAGCAGGTCATCAACATAATTTTTCCACCCTCTCTATCCTAGCCCCTTCTTACTTTGTCCCCGCGACATTGGATTTCATCACCAACTAGTGTGCTCATTGTGAGAAGGTTTTGTTTGCTTGCTTGCTTACTAGATTTTTATCGTGTGTTGTTTGTTTTCCATAGCAGACTCTAGGTTGAATTTTTGTTTTAATGGCGTCAGTTCCCAGAACGACCAATGAAGGAACCCCTTTTCCAGGGGAACCTTTTATTTTTTCCTTCTTACGGAAACATTAGTCCTCCTCATATCGCTACTTTGAGCCTTCCAGGTCTCACAATTGGATTACCAGTATGGTTGTTTTCCACTCAGGTAATCATGAGTGCAGTTACTGCTTCATTCGCAAGCACTTCCCCCCAAGAGCATCAACCTCATGTTGATCCTTCACCTTCTTCACCACTAAAGTCTTCTTCGCCTTCTTCGCTTGCAAGGTATCCTTCCATTTCATCTTCTTCATCGAGTGAAAGTTATGAAGCTAGTAACCTGGTGAATAAATAGAAGAAGAAAAGAAAGATTAAGAAGAAGAAAGATAAACAAGGGTCGAAACCTCCAGCCATTGCTAAACATGTTGGAAAACAACCAGTTACTATTACTCATGCTGGGAGTGTTGATGATGTCAAGATCACCCAAATAACCTGTAAGCCCAAGTACCCTTGCAGGCTTTGTAAGAGTAGCCATCTTCTTAAGGATTGCCTTGGTCTATCCAAGGTTATAGAAGCATGGTCTACATCTCCTTCCCAGTCCATGTCGTCATCCTATGAACAACATGTTGACGACCCCCCGTCAACCAATCATGATATGGTTGGGAAGAAGAAAAGTAGAGTCAAGTTCCCATGTATGTTATGCAAAGGGATTCATCTCACTCACCTTTGTCCTCATATGGATGAAGCCTCGAAATTATTGGAAGACATGACTATTTCACAACCTCAACTTCCAGCTGCTTACAATAAGCTTTCTCTCAACCCTCCAATAGTTGATGGAATGATCACTCCGGTCCCTTCACCGGTCAACCCGGTTGATCATGTCGTCAATCTGATCATGTCCTTAGTTGAACCAGTTGAAAAAGTGGTCGATCTGATACCATCCTCGGTCAATCCCACTCTCCCCTCAGAGAGTGAAACTAAAGCGGTCGATCCGATCCCATCCTCGGTTGATCCCACTCTCCCGTTAGAGAGTGTCACCCAAGTGGTCGATCTGTTTCCATCTATCGACCCCATTCTCTCCTTGGAGAATGAAACTCAAGTGGTCGATCTGATCTCTCCATCGGTCGATCCTACTCTCTCGCTAGAGAGTAAACCTGATACTGCCCACGTTTTTCTCGTTGATACAGAATATCCCATGCAGAGGGGTATTCCTCCTTCTCCCATAGGACCCCCTCCAAGTAATGAGGCCATCCATTTTGATTGGGGTGTGCTAACTGGACCTCTTCTTCCCTCTTACATTCCTTTCCAGATTAAAATACAGGTTTGTGGTCAGGACGTTCCTCAAACTTTGATAGATGAAGGTTCATCTGTTAGTATTTTGTCCTCTATTGCTTGGCAATCTTTGGGTTATCCTCCATTTGTGTTAGTTACACAAAATCTATTATATTTTAACAGAAGAACCAACCAACCTTTAGGGACCCTTCCCCATTTTCCTATAACTTTGGGAGGGAAAACTGTCTTTATTGATGTCATGGTAGTCCAAGATCCCTTGGATTTCACTTTACTCCTTGGGTGGGATTATGTCTATGCCATGAAATCTATTGTGTCCACTCTTTTTCATGTGATATCTTTCCCTCACGATGGAAGAATTGTGACTATTTATCAACTTTCATTCATCGGTCCTGACTGGATTGCCTCCCTAAATGGTTCTTATACGCAGACAATATCGCCCCCACCACATGTTAATTATGTGGCATTGTTGCCCATGGATTCAACTTTTGATGACTTAGATCCAGTAGTTGACATAGTTATCTCTTTGATAGGGTTGTTAGAGCCTGATCTCTTTACTCCTGTCGCAACCCTCAACATGTGTTCCTTCTAGAATGTGTTTCTTCCTTCCAGTGAAGACATCTTGGAATCCATGATCGAGTTTTGTCCCTCAACATGGTGTCCTTCCAGAGCATTGTCCTCTTGAAATCCATGATCAAGAAGAGAGATGAGGATAGTTTTTGCGTCTCTGAGGCAACCTGGTTAAAAAATGAAACAAAGGTCTTTGAGCATAGTTTTCTGCTTCCAAGCTCATTAAAAAATGAAACCAGTCGAGGATAGTTTTTGCGTCTCTGAGGCAACCTCATTAAAAAATGAAACAGAGGTCTTTGAGCATAGTTTTCTAATTTCAATCTCGTTAAAAAATGAAACCACTTACGAGGATAGTTTTTTCGTCTTTGTGGCAACCTCGTTAAAAAATGAAACATAGGTTATGAGCATAGTTCTTGTTTCTGTGTCAAGCTCGTTAAAAAAAATGAAATATTTTTCCCCCTATCTATTTGGGTCAAGTCCTATGTATAGTATTTGAAGCTTCATTTCATTCTCCTTCCCATTTGGATGAAACGAATCTTGGGGGGAAATACTTTTAGCCTCTGGACTTCATGCTGAATTTAGAGCTGCTAGTTTCTTAAGCTGGGGGATAAGTACCAACCATGTGTTGGGCAGTTGCAAGCATAGTTTTGTATGGTTCAAGCTTGTGTAAAAATGAAACCAACTACCTCAAGCATAGTTTCCTCTGGTTCAAGCTTGTGTAAAAATGAAACCAGGTCCAAGCATAGTTTTGTTTAGTTTTTAAGC
>JZKD02S1286947.1:269283-290100 GCA_000966675.3 Picea glauca | reverse complement strand
TGACTGTCAGGCCCTCACCTCTCTTGAGTATCCCCTGTAACCCTATTTTGAAGCTCGTCCAACCTTTTTTCATACTTGGTCATTCCTTACATGCTCTTCCCCGTCCCTGTCACCTTTGCACTTGTTTATAATAAAAAATTGTTTATAAAAACATTATATATATATAAATACATATAATTTGATCGTCGGGCGCTCACCTCTCCTCAGTATCCCTTGCAACCCTACTTTCAATCATGTTTGACCGCTTTTCATATATATATATATATATATATATATATATAAGGTCTTATTTCTAAATATGTAATTAGTAAGATTTAATGCTAACAACTCATCATGTAGGAACCGTAAAAATTGTCATTAATGAGCGAAAGGCTCGAGAAGATCTCCCATTTATATGCATTATAACAAGATTTGCGAAGGGTTATATTATCCCTTCCGAGTGTTAATTTCAAACATCATGGAATGTCGTTCGCGCATCGTTCGTTCGCGTATCGTCGAGTTGGTGCATTCATGAAACCTCCAATCCTTAATTGCTCTTCACCGTACCCACCACCTTCACACTTCTACGTATGTAATAACTAATATTTATTGTTAACATATCATCATGCAACACCCATAGAGATTGTCATTAATGAGCGAAAGGCTCGAGGATATTTCCCATTCACACGCATTGAACCAACATTTGTGGAGGGTTATATTATCCCCTCCAACTATTCATTTTAAGCATCATCTGGAGAAAACAGACGTTCTCATAAACTTATGGCACCAACTCGGCAACAATTCTATGGAGATACAATGAACATCTTCGGGCATGAGGACCAAAACTTCCAGTGGTCCAGGGCATATTCTTACTACTCATCCCCTTCTGCCCAGAACAAAATAATTTGGACCTCTGGAATTGCTTGTGCAAGCTGTGTCCCTGCAGTTTTTTACTGTAAGGAAGGAGATGGTCTCTTGGTGCGCTGATAAATATATTTCAGGCCAAATAATTATTCCATTGCAGGACCACTCTCATGTTTCTTTGTCACCTCAGGTCTTCCGCAAGATGTTAATATTTCTAGAGCCAACATTGACGTTCATAGGAGAAGACTCTAAGCAGTTCCTAAAAAACATAATAACAGGTTGGACCTCTTGCCCAAGTTCCTTGAAGACCCGACGATAGTTCCTGAAGATATCACAAGCTTTCAGGTTAGTTCATTTAGAAATCCATTCCGAGAAATTGCTTGGTTGTTTACAAGAATAACGGGACATAAATCCACAACAAGTATTTACCGCATGGTTATTTATATTTTTTATTTCACAGTTATGGAACAAGCCATTTTTTATTGGGGGAAGCTAATTTCCATTGAAATTTGTTCCCAATTGTCAAGATTAAAAAATGAGAAGAAATTTTATATGTCATCCTACTTAGTTTCCACGATAGCACATTGCTATCTGTTTCCAAAACTGTTTGTGTCCAAGAAGTTAAACTGGGAAATCAACCTAGTAACCTTCTGGTACCAGGCCTTGTTAAGGCACAAGGCCTCCCACTGTTTTTATGAGGTTTTCAATGACTTTGTCTCTTTTTTCAAAGTTTTATTACTAGGAAAGGATGCTCCCCGCATATCTGACCAAGAAACCAAGTTTTTGGATAGGAATGGGGAACTTGAACAAATGGAGAATTACAATGTGATAAGGATTTTTGGCTTCAAGGAAAATCCTGCTTTCCTTCCATGTCACATACGAACATAATGTTTTTTACAAAAATAACAAGGCAATACAGCTACTGATTGCATCTACCATGAGAAGAGAAAAAAACAGTTCATTCCTCTTCCTTGGAAAGTCGGGGACTTCGTGTTGATGAACATCAACAAAATTGACGAATTCACAACCCATTTCAACAACTTGAAGCTAAGATATGCTGAAAGGCTAAGAGGGTTCGACCCTAATGGTTTTTTTTAGAACATTTACTTGTAGTTGGCTTCAACAATTATTTTTCCAGAGATTCCTGAGTGAAAAAAAAAGACATTGATGACAACACTCATGCTTCTGATGCCGATGACCTAGACACATTACAAAGCACCACTAAATTGTACAAGCAACAGGGAAAAGGCCCCAGTGAGAAGAGTGTCCAATCCTTGGATACCACTCCCAAGAGTACAACATCCCAGAGCATCTCTCTAACGACCCACCACAGTAAGAAAGAAACTCATAATTCTTCAAACGAAGGAGGAGATAACAACCCTCCTCGCGCTAAAATTGATAGTTCTCACAATCTTCCCATGAAGAATAAGAGAAAAAAAATTGTAGGGCAAGCAGGAGAGCCCGAAATTGAGACAGAGAACATGGAAATTGAGACTAATCTGGATAGCGTATTCCACAACCTTGATTAGCTCGGGGATGTGATCTAGAATAGTCTCCCAATGGAAATAGATGAGACCAAAATATTTGACGAAGATGAATCCTTTGTATTCCAGAGCGTTGTTTTTGACAACGAGTCTAAAAAATTAATTATTGAAAAGAGAGATATAAAAAATAAGAGAGGGAAATCTCGTTCAGAGATTAATCTTGGGAACATGTGGCCCTCCCAAATATCCTGACTTCACCAAGAAACTGAAGATGCTCTTGATGATTCCATTGGAGGCATTGAGGCTAAGAATGCCAGATTGGAGGACCAAGTCAAGGAATTGGTGGAAGATTTGATTCACATGCCATTGATTGCCAATCCTTTATCAATAGCCATGCCTACCACCCCTGCAGCCAAGTTAAAAGGATCCTCTAGCCTCCTCGCATCATGTAGAGGTTGTGTGGAGAAGAATATCAAGAAAATAATGGAGTTGATTACTGAGGCCTAGGAAACATCACAAAGTATGCCTTCCCTTGGAATGAGGGCACATTCTTTGCACAGACATTTGTAGGTGGATTTAAAATATGAAGAAGATTTCTATTTAGACACAGTCATCCCTTTTGGAATCCATGTCAACAACATGACATATACGAGAAGAATACAATAATATCTTCCCTCCCAAAATTGGATCACTCAATTAAATGCATGCTGAAAAGAGAAAGTGAAGAACCTGCATCTCATTGTCCAATCATGTGAACAAGACATATCAAAGAAATAAAAATTATTCAGAAAGCTTACCGAAATAGACTTAGCCATAAGTATCAACGAGGTGCAAGACCCCAACTTAATCATCAACTCCTTTCCCTTAACTAATCAAGCCTTCGATAAACAAGTTGATATTTTTAAGGGGTTGTCTTTAGAAAAGTTTTACAATATACTTGAATATGGTGAAGATGACATGGACAACTAGCTAGTCGACTATTCGGTACAAAATGAAGAAATTGATTAGGCTCTATGTAATATTTTTATTGATCTAAGGGTATTAGAAAAGGAAATTTTCAACATAAAAATCTGGGATGAGATCAACGTGCCCCCCTTGAGAGGCTACATTGAAGAATGGGTCCAAAGGGAAATGGAACAGGTCACCGACGAAGGGCAACATGCAGTTGGCACGATTTCAGTAGCCGTCGACAACAACAATAAAAAGGAATCATCAAGAAAATAGAAAAAGGGATGATATGTGGTAATATTCTAGATATAAAAAGTATGCAGAACAGAAATAAATATCTAGAAATGGTAGATGAACAAAAATATAACCAGAACAACACCAAGATAATACCAAAATGATAACAAAATAACACCAGAAATAACACTTTGATTACTGAGAGAAATGTTCACTTTCCTCTTCGAGGGGGCAACCTCCAACAGAGCAGAGCTCTATTACAATAATATTCAAGACAAAAGTTCTCATACCCTCGAATCCTATTTATACTAAATATGTCTATCAAAAGAACCATCTAGAAGAGAAATCTTATATTAGGTCTTCTTACATTGGACTTATTCTTCCTTATTGGTAGGCCTTATTAATATTGACCTTTATTACGTGGAGATATATATTCTACCTACATGAGGGGTTAGGTCCCTAACATGTCCTCCCCCTTAAAAACAAACTTTTCCTCAAGGCTTGAGAAGGGGAAATTACTGCAGAATGGTAGCTGGTTCCCAAGTGGCATTTGCTGGAGTTGTATCTTTCCACTAGACTAACACTTCCTTGATGGTTTGCTGACATAGTCGATGCTCACATTGGTCCAAAAATGCTTGTGGTTGTATCAAAATGGAGCCTTCTTCATCCAACTCAGGAAGGTTGGTTTGAGTTTGGCACTTAGTTCTAGTCACCTTCTTTAAAAAGGAAACATGAAAAACAAGATGGAGCTTAGAATGAGTAGGAAAAGCTAACTAATAGGCCACCTGAACCACACACTTGAGAACGGTATAAGGACCATAAAATTTGGGTGCTAGTTTCTAACAATGGTCAGCCTTGAGGGAAGTTTTCTTGTAAGGTTGCAGTCGAAGAAACATCTGATCCCTTTCTACAAATTGATGTTCAAAATGACCTTGATCTGCTTGTTGTTTCATGCGATTTTGGGCCATGACCAAATTCTCTTTGAGGGTACAGAGAATAGATTTTCGAACTGTAAGAGTTTGGTCAACCACCCGAACCTTCGAGACACCTAGAAAGTATGAGAGGATTGAAGGTGGATTTTGTCTATATACCTCTTCAAAAGGAGTCATGCATGTAGCTGTATGGTACAAAGTGTTGTACCACCATTTAGTTAGTGGTAACCATTGAGCCCACTGATCCTGCCTTTCCGATGAAAAACACCTCAAATATGTTTCCAAACATTTGTTGACAACTTTAGTTTGACCATCAGTCTGGGGATGATAAGCTTGAACAGTTCTTGCCAAATATTGCTGGTAAAAGTTGGGTCGTGATCAGAAACAATAGAATGTGGCATGCCATGAAGCTTGAAGACCTGATCCATGAAAAGTTGATCCATAATAGATTCTTTAAATGGGTGTTGAAGAGAACATAAATGAGCATACTTGGAAAGAAGATCAACTACCACCATGATGACTGATTTATTGCTTGATTTAGGTAAGCCGACAATAAAATCCATAGAGATATCTCATCAAATAACAGGTGGAATTAGAAGCGGTTGTAGTGTGACAGGAGATTTGACAGTTTCACCCTTGTTGCATTGACACACATCACATTCAACCACAAAATTACGAATGTCCTGTTTCATACCCTCCCAGAAAAAAGAACGTTTGACCTGGTCACAGGTTTTGGTAAACCCGGTGTGCCTAGTTGTGGGTGTAGCATGAAGCTCATAAAGTACCACATATTTAAGTTTTGACTGTTTACTTAAATACAAATGGCCTTTGTATCAAAGCTCATCATTGAGCCAAGAGTACCCTGGGGAAACTAGAGAATTGGACTGCAATTGTTGTATCCGATGTGAACTTTTGGGATCGTGTAGCCATTCCCGGCGAACAACTTGGAGCTAATCTGGTACAATGAAAGAGAGAAAAAAGAGGCACTTCATATTCATATTTTTTGGAAAGTGCATCAATAACCACATTGTCTTTGCCTTTTTTGTAAATGATCTCATAATCATATACAAATAGCTTAGTCACTCATTTTTGTTGCTCAGGGGAGGAAAGGCATTGTTCTAGAAAATACTTGAGGCTTTGATGATCTGTCTTAATTTGGAAGTGTTTCCCCAATAGATAAGGTCTCCAAAGATCCATGACATGCAGAATAGCCAACCTTTCCTTTTCATAGATTCATTTTCCCAAATTTCTCTCGAACAATTGTTTGTTGGTAAAGGCCAAAGGTCGACCCTCTTGCATAAAGACAACGCCAATTCCTTTCCCGGAAGCATCACATTCTAGGAAAAAAGTATTTTTGAAATCAGGAAGGGCTAGGACTGGAGTGGTGCACATGGCCATCTTCAAGGTTTGAAAATCCTGAGTAGCTACTGGAGTCCAAGTGAAAGAATTCTTTTTAAGGAGTGTAGTGAGAGGTTCTGTAATCTTTCCATAATTCTTAAAAAACTTGTGATAATAACCTGTTAAACCCATAAATCCCCGCAAGATTTTGAGAGACTTTGGGTGAGGCCAATCTTGCATAGCTTCAATCTTTTAAGGATCCACCCTAACGTCGTCCTTTCCAACAAGATGACAAAAGTACTCTACTTCCGAGGAGCCAACAACACATTTAGATTGTTTGAGTAAACATTGGTACTGAGAGAGTAGTTGGAGAACTCGATCCACATGAGAAAGATGGTCTGTCTAGGTATTATTGTAGATGAGGATATCATCAAAGAAAACTAACAAAAAATGACAGAGAAAAGGATGGAGAAAAGGATGGAGAAAAGGACGGAAGACATGATTCATGAGGCTTTGGAAAGTGGATGGAGAATTACACAAGCCAAAGGGCATGACCAAAAACTCATAGTGGCCCTCATGAGTTCTAAAGGCAGTCTTAGGAATGTCTACCTCTTTCATACGAATTTGGTGGTATCCCAAACGAAGATCAAGTTTAGTAAAGAACTGGGCACCACTCAATTCATCCAAGAGGTCATCAATGATAGGAATGAGAAATTTGTCTTTAATCGTGAGTTTTTTGAGGGCGCGGAAGTCAGAAAACATGCAACAAGAACCTTCTTTCTTAAGTACCATGACCACATGAGAAGAGTAGGGGCTCGTACTAGGGAGGATAACGCCTGTGTTGAGCAATTCTTGAACCATTTTCTCAATTTCATTTTTTTGGGAAAAGGGGTGACGATAGGGACGGATATTGGGAGGAAGGCTTCCTGGGACAAGGGGAATGAAATGATCATGAACACCACGGGAAGGAGGGAGTTCCTGGGGAGTGGAAAAAACCATTTTATGTTTAGAGAGGATGGATTGGAGGTCCTGCATCACAGAGGGTGTCTCAGTGGCTTGGATGGAATGGAGTTGGGAAATAATTCTAGAATGACCTTTTTTGAGTAGATTTTCCATGCGATGGGAACTAATGATCTTTGGGGAACCAACGGTGATGCCTTGGAACTTATATTGTTGGCCCTCTTGGTCGAATTGCATGGTTAATTCCTTAAAATACATGAGAGTGGGACCCAAAGTCCTTATCCATTCCTCACCCAACACAATGTCACAACTGCCCATGTCAATAACAAACATATGATATTTCAGATGGTAGTCACCAATTTGGAGACACACATTTGTTGATATTATGGTAGCTGTGGGAGGTATTTACCTCCACGTGTAAATGTGACGAGAATATAATATTCCGAGAAGCAAGAAGAAACCCAAATTAATTGGTTAATAACCCTAGAAGACAAGTCGGCTCAAGAGAATGGCTTGTATTAGGCTATTAGCCTCCAAGAGAAGAAGTTGGCAAAAGGAAATGTTATATAGTAAATAATTAGTACCTAGAATGAGAAGTCATCCCAAGCAGTCTGCCAGAATTAGTATAAATACAGGAGGCCAGTATTCATTCTGGTCAACATTCTCAGAACTGCAGAAGCAACACTTGTGCACATTGCAATTGGCCAGTTTGTGCGCAAGTTTGGAGGAGAGTTGTTGTTGCAGCTATTGCAGCTAGAAGATTTCGGTTTTGGTTTGGACTCTCTCTTGGTTATGGTTTAGACTCTCTGATTAGCTCTTGTTTCTCTTTCTTGGTGTGCTATCCTTGGAGAAAGGTGCACCACCTTTGTTTGGCTATCCAGTATAGAGTTTGCTTCTGGAATGATTCTCTGTCAAGGTTAAGGTGCTCGGGGGTGGCTTCGGCCTATGGTTGTGTGACAATATTGTTATATTTTCTATGGTTAAATGAGCACATCCATTATGTTATAGCAGGTTATGGGCCCACACTATCTTCGGATAGTCTAACCGCTGGAAGATAGATTGGGAGGATTTGCTCAGTTGCAATTGCAGTTACAACTAGTTTTTGTTGCAACAATGAAACCCTAACCCTCTCGATGAGGCACCTTAAGTGAAGGGATTGACCTAATTTCCAGATATACTAGTGCACCCTAGCCTAGCACATCTCCTGGTACTCTCAGCAAGCTAAGACATCAAGTTTGAGTTTTTTTGGGTCAAATCTAGGGTTGACCAAGTCAAAGAAGCCATGAGTTACTCTATGAAGTTAGAAAACAAGTTAGAAGGGGCTTCTAACTTCAGATCATGGAATACAAGGATTGATCTCATCCTTGCCAAGAATAAAGTGTTGGATATCATGAAAGGAAAGATTGTGGAACCAGAGTTTGAAGAAGGAAAAGAGAAGGAACCACAAAATGTTATAGTTATGGAGAAGTTCAAAGACAATGACATTAATGCCATGAGTATCATAGTGGAGTCTATAAAATACCACTTGATACCCTACATCTCCCATATTGACTCATCTAAGAACATGCACGATTCCCTAACAAACCTCTTCTCAGTTAGAAACATTGGACAAGTAATGAGTCTGCAGAATGAGCTCCGTAACATGAAGATGAATGATGATGATAGCATAACATCATACCTTGTGAGAATCTCTTAGTTAATATATCAACTACAAGCTATTGAAGAAATCATTTCAGAGAATGAACTGGAAAATATAGTACTCAATGGTCTTCCCAAGACATGGGATGCATTCGCCGCAAGCATGAACACAAGGAAGGAGTATCCTACATTTGAAGAACTTTGGACTTGTTGTGCACAAGAAGAATCATGAATTAGTGCAAAAGAGAAACCTCAAAATAAATACGATGATCAAGCCTTCACAACAAGATTCAATAATTTCAGGAACAAAAGGAAGTTTGGTTCAAGGAAGAAGCCAAATCAAGAGAAAGATATGTCAGAAATACAATTCTTCAACTATAGAAAGTATGGTCACTACAAGAATCATTGTCCCGATCTAAGGAAAGGAAGGAGACACATGAAGCATCAGTTGCCAAAGAAAGTAAGCCCTCAAGGAAGACCAAGCAGGACAAAAAAAACTTCTTCTTCTAAGACAAGGTAACAATACTCTTCATATTTCTTGTACATACCATGTTTTCTGTACATATTGTGCATACCTATTTCTTAGAAGATAATATGTTCAAAGAGAAACTATATGTATGGAAGAACAACAAGATAAGGATTTTTATCACAATGAATACAAGTCAATAAATACACATGAAAGGATGAAATACATCAACAACCCCTGGTAACAAATCATGTGGAAGCCACTACATAAGTAACAGTTGAAAGATAAGCCTAAATCAGAATCAATCTTGAAGAAACCTAGAATAATTAAAGACAGAAAGAAGTCAACAATCAAGAGAAAATTGGAAAAAAATTTGTGACACTTTGCAGAAGGAAATAAGGATGTAGACGGAAGTGTGGACTTTCCTAGATGGAGGGAGTCGATAATATATTTCCAAAAGAAGAGCATGCATTCATGCATGAAGCAAGGATTAGGAGGGAGATAATCCTAAATAATATGATCCATTGAACATGATGAAGTATCTATCCATGTTCCCATCAATGGTAACAACCATGAAAAACAACATGTGTTCAGTTTGACTTTAGAAGAAGTCTTCTTCGAAAAGAAGCCTTAAAGTATCCATGGTTGTCCATCCACATCCATGATCCTATGATGAAAGGAAGAATTTGGAATTCTCAAGTCATGGAATCTATAGAAAACTCCATGGACCCAAGAGCTAAAGAGAAACATGAGGAAGAACATGAAGATTCCAAGAAAGAATGAAAAGCTAGAACAACCAGTCATTGTATCAAGAATCAAAAGACTACCAGCCTGATATGAACTCACTAAAATAAATCAAGCAGAGGAACTGAAAGTTGTTATGAAGAACAATGTATGGAAGACTTATGAATGAAAGCATTGCAAGATACAAAACTAGAGGTTCTCCTAGATGGAGGGAGAAGACTATGATAATTGTTTGTTCCAGTAAACTAGACATACCTCTACAAGAGACATTATATCATCTGCAATATCCATGGGCTAAAGTTTACATCAGATGAGTGGAAAGACTATTCTCCAGAATAATTGAACAAAGAGAGTATGAAGAGCAACCTCAAGGATTTAAGGTATACTGGAAAGATACCCTTGTATGCAGATGAAATAAGACAACTTGGTAAAGAACCTCCAATACACAGTAAAAGTGTGGTGACCAAATTTCTATAACAGAGATATTGTATCAGAATGGTTACTCAGAATCTTAGGATGATGGATTGTTAATCCATGACAAAATTTCATGATGGTATAAGAAGTACCACTTGGATATGTTCCAGTTTGACCCTTGCCATGATGTTATGAGCTAGCAAGAAACAAAAGATGAATCCAACAATGATATACTATATTGATCAGAGCTATATGAAGCCTTCAAAGAAAACCTGTGTTTCAGAAAGACCAAAGTACATTTGAGATCAAGAATTACATTCTCCGTGATGAAGTCCAGAAAAGAGAAAGTGGTTCTCCAATATATATCTCCACAGATGAGCAGATAAGCAGACATTTTGGTAAAGCCTCTGGCCAAGATGAAAGAGTTTGAGTACTCAAGCTGGAGCTCGTGGAGACGACTTCCTTATTGAAAAAGGAAGAGATGAATCCTAGGTTGGGAGGGAGCATTGACGTGTTATTGATTTATGGACAGTCATTTTTCAATTTTGAAAAATGGTCTAGGATGAGAAGTTCCTTTCTAGTTCGGAAAGTTGTTTGAGATTTCTGACGGATAGGCATTTTCTAGTTCGAAAAATGCTCCAGATCGAACGATCATTTTCGTAATGAAAATGATTTGATGGATTGTTGATGTACCATAGACAATGATTCCCCTTATGGATAGTGTGGGGGAATGGTCTAGGAAAATATTTCTTCTTGATGGTCACTCTCAGTAGTGGTCAAGAAGATTGTTCCACCTCGCTGGACATTAATTATTTTAAATCTCACAGTTGTGAGAAGTTTCGAAGAATGGTCCGTTTTGGAGGTTGGTGCAGGACAATCATTTCCCTAGGAAATGGTTCAGACAGTCATTCCCTAGGGCATATTCATTCTCTCTAGGTTGCACTTTGTTTAGTGCCAGAGGAACGACCCATATAGGTGAATGGTCTAGGTTCAACAATCAGGGACATACATTCCCTAGGGTAGACTCATTCTCTCTAGGTTGCACTTTGTTTAGTGCCAGAGGAATGGCCCGGATAGGTGAATGGTCCATGCTCAGAAATCGGGATAGTTATTCTTCCTTGCTTGAGAAGAATAGTATAGATAGATCATCATTGATGTTTTACCTTCGAAGGGCAGATTCTCTTCCATATCTCACAGATGTGAGTGGAAGAATGGCCTAGATGATTCAGTTTATATCATAAAAATGTTTTTTGTGCACGTTGATATAAGATGATATGATTTTTATGGAGAATGTATGTCTCCAGATAGTAGATGTATACTACTATGGTGGATGTGTTCCACTGATTGTGACTATATGTCACTGATCAAGTATCTGTGTGCTACTTGGTGTGGAAGTGTACCACTAGATTGTAGTTTTGTACTACTATGGATAGACACAATTGTGTTCTATTGAATGACATTGTTCCAAGTTCCTTGAAAACTATCATTAGTATTGGAAATGATTATCAGCTAGATGGATGATCAATGGACAGAGATTCCCAAGATGGAAAATGGTCCAGGACATTTATTCTTCTAGGACATATGTATGGATTAGAAGAATGGCTCTTATGTCACTCTGTGGAGTGAGTGACTTATCTAGCATCATATTTGATTACTCAGATGGAGTATGGTTTCGAGAGTTGATGCAATTGATTACAATGATAGTGATGATGGTGCTCATGATCTAATCATGAGAGATTCTATACAACTATGTTGATGCTACCAGGTGAATGGTATGTTTGTGCTCAAGACAATTAACTTCAATACCTCCCTAGCTAGGAGGGAGTGTTGATATTATGGTAGCTGCAGGGGGAATTTACCTCCACATGTAAACCTGATGAGAATAGAATATTACGAGAAGCAAGAAGAAACCCAAATTAATTGGTTAATAACCCTAGAATACAAGTCAACTCAAGAGAATGACTTGTATTAGATTATTTGCCTCCAAGAGAAGAAGTTGGAAAAATGAAATGTTATATACTAAAGAATTAGTACCCATAATGAGAATTCGTCCCAGGCAGTCTGCCAGAATTAGTATAAATACAGGAGGCCAATCTTCATTCTGGTCAACATTCGCAGAACTGCAGAAGCAACACTTTTGCACACTGCAGTTGGCTAGTTTGTGTGCAAGTTTGGAGGAGAGTTGTTGTTACAGCTGCTTCATCTAGCAGATTTCAGTTTTGGTTTGGATTCTCTCTTGGTTATGGTTTGGACTCTCTGATCATCTTTTGTTTCTCTTTCATGGTGCACTATCCTTGGAGAAAGGTGTGCCACCTTTGTTTGGCTATCCATTCTAGAGTTTTCTTTTGGAATGATTCTCTGTCAAGGTTAAGGTGCTCGGGGGTGGCTTCGACCTATGGTTGGGTGACAATATTGCTATATTGTCTATGGTTAAACGAGCACACCCATTATATTCTAACAAAATTTTCACAAGGCCCTCCACATTTCATGGACCCACCAATCGAAATCATGATTTGGAAATTATTGACTGCATGTATATATCATTTAGTTTCTTAGCAATGCGACGATGAATAAAATTATGGGTGCTTCCACTATCAACAATAATGATGACCTTCCTATGCTTGATGTAACTAATTATCTTGAGGGTTTGGGGAGCAGAGAATCTAGTGAGAGGATTTAGGTAATGAGAGGTTCTACTTTAGGAGGGTCCGAGGGAGGGGTTATGTTTGTGGGTTCAGGGGACACAAACACAAGGGGAGCCTCAACATCCTCTTAGATGGCCATAAAAATCTTTTCGTCCTTACACTTGTGTCCCAAAAAATATTTTTCATCAAAATTATAACAAAGGCCTTTGAGTTGGCGTTCAACTATTTTGGCCCTAGTCAATTTCTGGATCTTGAGTGGAGTAGAAAGAGGAGTGGGAGTTACTAGTTTAGTGCGAGGAATAAAGGAGGGTTTGCATTTTTTAGAAGAGACAACATGGTGTGATTCCTTATCTCTTTTAGTATCATCCACCCAAATCTAAGGATAATCCATGAGTACATGAGAACGAATCTCATCCTTGAGGGCACTGATAAAACATTCTCGGAAAAAAGCATCAGACATGCCCTCTATATGAAAATCCAGTCGCTCAAAAGAAGCTATAAAGTCTTCCACTGTGCCAGATTGTTTCAACTTTGTCAAATGGCCTAAATGGTTGGTGTTAGTGCCAAAGTGTTCATAAAGCTCTACCACAAAGTGTGTCCAAGCCATATACCCTTGGCAGGCATTTTTTCTCCATTGCCACCATTGCCAACATTCTTGATCAAGATGGAGAACACCATACCATAGTTTGGCCAACTCATCCGTAATGCCATACCAAGAAAAATAATGTTCCATTTGAGTTACTCAACCAGTGGGTTTTGATCCATCAAATTTGGTCACATCCACACACGAAAGGCGCAGGTCATGCTAAAAGTGGTGGGGCTGAAAATTCTAGGAATTAGAGGAAGTTTCACCTTTCGTATGAAAAGGTGGGTCAGATAAGGGAAGATCTGCAGGGATATTCAGCTTAGCGTAGATTGTTGTAGCGACAGATTCAAGATGGGTAGTAATGTCTTGTTTGAGCACTTGTCTGAGTTCCTCGATTGAGGTAGCGATTGAAGCTGCGATGGAGGGATGCATTTATTTATTTATGGAGATATATTGGCATTGATATGTCACACTTCTTGTTGGGTTTCTGTGAAATTAGGGTGTAAGGTATTGAAGCAAGCTTCCAAGTCTTGGCTACAACTATGGGCCATGATGACTAGGGAACATGAAAAGGGGCGGGTGGGACCACATGGAAAATGGGTTATGGGTGAAGTGTATCACAATGATCAAGGTGACGAGGTGAATCCAATGGGGTAAAGCCCAAATAAGGGTGTTGGAAGGAGGCTGGGTCCACAAAAAAGAAATTGCTGAAAAATGATAGGTATGACTGCGATCGGGGTGAAGAGAGAAAACCAACGGAATAGGTATCAAATAATGGTGCCAACAGAATCCAGACTTTCTTTATTTTATTTATTTATTTTTTACTCCTGTGGAGTTATACTCCGATCTGAAGAATAATGCAATGATGAAATGTCCAAATACTTAACAGGAAGAAATGTGTATTAATTTCACAACTCAAATTCAGGAGACATAGTTGTGCCACAATAGATCTTATCTATTGTGTTTTCATTTCTGTCCCAAGGGTTAGGTATTCAAGGGTTCTATAGACAACAATTTTCCTTGTGTTATAGCTCTCTGATATTGAGCTATAGCTCTCTGATATACGTGTGGGGTCCAACAGTAGTACTCAACCAAAAATCTTAGGGCACCAACTAAGGAGGCTAGACCATACCCTTAATCATACTACCCGACTACCCAGGTACTAGAGAGTATCTTCCTGAGTGCTGTTATCGGTGGAGCTATAGCAGTTAGGTGGTCGATCGATTGATCTACGGAGGGCTTTAGAAGATCTAAGTCGATCTGTATACAGGTGTTGTCTGATGTGCTACCACTTGAAGGAGTACCAACATGGGTTACAAGGGTGGCCAACAGATTTGCACTTAAGTATCACTTGTATTTACTACGTGTATGAATCCTCGACCATGGTTTTATGTGCATAATGAAAGATCTATGTAGCTTAAATACGTCGGAATACGTCTCTACCCTGAAAAAAATTAACCCACAATTTTTTGTCGAGGAAGGTGCTTTGATACCACTTGTAATATTATAGATATAAAAAGTATGAAGAACAAAAATAAATATCTAGAAATGGCAGATGAACAACAATATAACCATAACGAAACCACGATAATACCAAAATGATAACAAAATAACACCAGAAATAACACTTTGATTACTGAGAGAAATATTCACTTGCCTCTTTGAGGGGGAAACCTCCAATAGAGCAAATATCTATTACAATAATATCCAAGAAAAAAGTTCTCATACCCTTGAATCCTATTTATACTAAATATGTCTATCAAAAGAACCATCTAGAGTAAGATCCTTCTAGAAGCGGAAGCTTCTATTAGGTCTTCTTACATTAGACTTATTCTTTCTTATTGGTAGGCCTTATTAATATTGACCTTTATTACATGGAGATATATTATTCTACCTACATGAGGGGTTAGGTCCCTAACATATGTACCATCACTGTAAGTTTATACCGATCACATCCTGCTTTGTTTATCAATCCAATTATTCCACCTTTTTAAATAGAAATGTCTAGCCAAAGACTGGTACCTTCCAATTTCTTCTTTTTAGGTCTTTCTCTCTACCATCGCCCACTTCTTCTTTCAATAGTCGTATTTCTTGTACATATTTATCTTATGTTCCACGGGATCCCCAATCCCAGTCTATATGAAAAACACATCTAAATTTCCATGAATATGTAACAGACAATATTATTTTTTGATATATTTCAAATAAAACTATTTTTATCTCCTTCTATATTTATGTTCTCATAAATTTTTATCTTCAACTATGTTGAATGTCAAGAAATTGTGTTTATTTAATTTGAATGTAACTTTATATGTGTCTTGTGTGTTTTATCTTTTTCTCATGCATACATTTTTCTTCTGCTATGCATATAACTTTATTTGTCCTGGCACATATAGAGACACACAAGCCAGATGATCTATGAAAATTGTACTTAACTCTAACCAGTTGGAAGTATACATAAATCAATATGAATAAATTTCATAAATACATTGAATAAATTAAACATGCAAGGTAGGAACGGAAATTTTGAACATAACAAGTCAGACTATTAGTAAAAAATAAAAGCAAGATGGATTATATACTTTCAAAAACTAAATGGTTTCAATGCCAAAATTTCTCTCGAGGCCATGTGTCATTTCCTACATGGATACCACCTATGCTTCATGCTATTTGCCACGTCTCTGCTGCAGTTTCCATTTTCCTCCACTACTTTTTCCCCATCCCTGTGAATTTATTCCCAATTGAACCCGGTAGGGACTGCACTTCCATGCAACACTTTTTTAGTTTGATTTAGAGAATATGTCATTATAATACATAACAACTTGTTTGGTAATGCCATCAAAAGTTGTGCATTCATTTCCATTCTCTTCAAAGATAGAAATATAGTATATTGTGCTCTCTTATGCACATTCCATGCTAATGAAAGAATAAGGCATCATCATTTCATGCAACCATCTATCCTCTTCCCATACAATAAGACAAGCTTGTTCCTTTTCCAATGCCATATCAACAAAGATCTTCCCTCGAAATCAATTTGAAGCTTAATCATCTGGAATTTTTGCCAATATTTGTTCCATTTGTTCCATTGTTAGCATTTGATTATTTTAGTCATCAATTTTTTTATTTAACCCATTTATTTGATAATCCCTTAATCTTATTTTTTTAAATCACCTCATGGAATTCTCATGAATCTTAGGGTTGAAACATTCAAGGAGAGGTATTAACTACAAACTTTTAATCTTCATATTCCAACCAAATTGTAGTTAACTTGTAATGGGTGGGAGGCTCATAATATTTTGAATGCATCTTGAGGATAATTGAAAGGTGATCCAACTCACTAATCTTAATCATAGTTGATTTATATCTCCCCATAAGTCATAGAACTTCCAAAACTTCTTCTTTGACTAGAAAACGATCCAACCAATTTGTCATTACCTCTCCTCTCACCTGTGGTTACTCCATGTAGATTCCTTCCTTGATTATAAAATGTGTTAATATTATGGTAGCTGCAGGAGGTATTTACCCCCACGTGTGAACCTGATGAGAATAGAAGACTCCAGGAAGCAAGAGAAACCCTAATGAGTTGGCTAATAACCCTAGAAGCCTTGTCGGCTCAAGAAGATAATTTATATTAGGTTATTAGCCTCCAAGAGAAGAAGTTGGCCAGAAATAATAATAATATACTGAACAGGCACTTATCCAGAAGGAGAAGTCGATCCCAACAAAACTGGCAGAACCACTATAAATACAGGGTGCCAGTTCTCATTTGTGGCATCTCAGAATTGTAGTTTCCTAGTTGGTGCGCACGTGTGGAGGAGGACTGTAGGTACAGCTGCAACAACAACTATTTTCAATGTTGGATTGGACTATCTATTGGCGAGGGTTTGGACTATCAGATCAACTTTTTGTGATGCACTATCCTTGAGAAAAGGAGCTCTACCCTTTGTTTGTCTAGCTAGCCTAGGGTTTGCTTCCAGAGGAATTCTCAGTCAAGGTTAAGGTGCTCGAAGGGAGGATTCGACCTATGGTTGGGTGATGAAGGTATCATCAATGGTAAAATAAGCACACCATCTTCTATATTCTAATAGGTTATGGGCCCACGCCCCTTCAGTCAGCCTAAAATGCTGGAAGGAAACATAGCCACTAAACATTGAGCTCGTTGAGGAACTGCCGCTAGGGTTACTAGCAGGAGCAGTTTCCAAAAGCACTGCAACTAGGGTTACTAGTAGAAGCAGTTGCAGAAACCTTAAACCTCTTGTTGAGGCACCTTAAGTGAATGGATTGACCTATTCTCTAGATAGATTAGTGTGCCCTAGCCCAGTGCATCTCCTGGTACTCTCAGAAGGCCAAGACGTGAAGTTTGAATTTTTGGTCAAATCTAGGGTTTGACCAAGTCAAGCAAGCCATGACGAACTCTATGAAGTCTGAGAGAAAGATAGATGGATCCTCTAACTTCAGAGCATGGAATACAAGGATTGACCTCATCCTTGCTAAGAATAAAGTGATGGATATTGTGAAAGGAAAGATCGTGAAGCCAGAGTTTGAAGAAGGAGAAGAGAAGGAATCGCAGAATGTTTAAGCTATGGAGAAGTTCAAAGACATTGACATAAATTCCATGAGTATCATAGTGGATTCCATAAAATACCACTTGATACCCTATATCTCCCATCTTAACTCATCGAAGAAGATGTACGATGCCCTGAAAAATCTCTTCTCAGTCAGAAACATTGGACAACTTATGAGTCTAAAGAATGAGCTCCGTGACATGAAGATGAATGATGATGACAACATAACATCATACTTTGTAAGGATCTCCTAGTTAAGAGATCAGCTACAAGCTATTGAAGATATCACTTCAGAAAAGGAATTGGTGAACATAATACTCAATGGTCTTCCCAAGACATGGGATGCATTTTCCGCAAGCATGAACAGAAGGAAGGAGTACCCGACATTTGAAGAACTTTGGACTTGTTGTGCTCAAGAAGAATCAAGGATCAATGCAAAAGAGAAACCCCAAAAGAAGTATGATGATCAAGCCTTCACAACAAGATTCAAGAACTTCAGGGACAAAAGAAAGTTTGATTCAATAAGGAAACCAAAACAAAGAAAAGATATTTCAAAAATACAATGCTTCAACTGTCAAAAGTACGGTCACTATAGGAACCAGTGTCTCGAGCTAAAGAAAAGGAAAGAGAAACATGAAGCATTAGTTGCCGAAGAAAAGTAACCTACAAAGAAGACTAAGAAGGATGGAAGAGACTTCTTCTTATAAAAAGGTAACAATACTCTTCTTATTTCTTGTACATATCTTGTTTGCATCGTCTTTGTACGTATCTTGTATATCTATCTCTTGGAAGATAATGTGTTCCAAGAAGAACTATACCTATGGAAGAACAACAAAATAAGAATGAATATCATTAGATAATACACATGAAAGGATAAAATACAAATCATGTGGAAGCTATTGCAAGATAAGCCGAATCAATCATGAAGAGACTTAGAAGTCAGATATCAAGAGGAATTGGAGAAAGACTTATGATGACAACTAAGATGGAAGCGTGGACTCTGTTAGATAGAGACAACCAATTATATATTGCAGAAGACAATAAGGATGTAGATGGAAGTATAGACTCTATTAGATAGAGGGAGCCGATTATATGCACTCTTACATGAAGCAAGGATTAGGAGGGAGATAATCCTATGATCCATTGAAGATGATGAAATGTATATATCCATGGTAGCAACCATGAAAGACAATATGTGTTTAGTTCAATCACAGAAGAATACCTCTTCAAAGAAAAGCCTTAAAGCATTCCTGGTTTTCCAACCAGATCTGTGATCCTATGATGAAAGGAAGAAGTGGAATCTCTAGGGCATGGAATCCATAAGAAACTCCATGGACCCAAGAGCTAAAGAAAAACATGAAGAAGAACATGAATATTCCAAGAAAGAAAGAGAAACCAGAACAACCAGTCATTGTATCAAGAATCACAAGATTGTCAGCCTGATATGAACTCAATAAAAGCAATCAAGCAGAAGAACTTGAAGTCGTGATGAAGAACAGTGTATGACTTATGAATGAAAGCATTGCAAGATCCAGAACCAGAGGTTCTCCCAGATGGAGGGAGAAGACTATGATGATTACTTGTTCCAGTACACCAGACATATCACTGCATGAGTCATTATATCATCCACAACATCCATGAGTTGGAATTCTACATCAGATAAATGCAAAGAATGTTCTCCGGAGAAATTGAATAAAAAGTGTATGAAGAGCAATCTCAAGACTTTGAGGCATACCAGAAAGAGACTCCTATATGCAGATAAGAAGAAGACAACTTAGTGGAGAACCTCCAGTGCACAACAAAAGCGGGGTGAAGATGACTACTCAGAATATTAGATCTCATGATGACAGAAGAAGTGCCACATGGATATGATCCAGTTCTCTAACTATGATATACTCTATTTTTAAGATCTACATGAAGCCTTCACAAGTGTTCCTAACTAAAGTACATGCATTACATTATCCGTGATAACATCCAGAAAGGAGAAAATGATTTCTCCAACACATATCTCCACAGATAAGCAGACATTTTGGTAAAGCTTCTATCCAAGATGAACGAGTTTGCGTACTCAAGCTGGAGCTTATGGAAACAACTTCCTTCTTATTGGAAAAGGAAGAAATGACTCCCCAAGTTAGGTGAGACTACTGAAAATGTTATTTATCTTTGTAATTGAAAAATAGTTCAGATTGGACAGATGCTTTCCTATTTGGAAAGTGGATTGAGATTTCTGACGGACAGTGACTTCCCATTGTAGTTAACATGGGAGGTAGACTGATTGTTGATGTATCATAGACAATGACTTCCCATTGTGGTTAACATGGGGAGTGGTCTAGGATAGTCATTCTTCTTGGCAGTCACTCTGAGTAGTGGTCAAGTAGAATGGTCTGCCTCGTCGGGTAGTCATTCTTTCGAAGTTCACAGTTGTGAGCAATTTCGAAGAACGGTCCATTTTGGAGGTTTATGCAGGACAAACATTCCTTAGGGCAGACTCATTCTCTCCAGGTTACACTTTGTTTAGTGTCAAAGGAATGGCCCAGGGTGGGGAATGGTCCGGGCAGTTATTCCTTAGGGAAAACTCATTCTCTCCATGTTACACTTTGTTTAGTGTCTGAGGAATGGCACAGGGTGGGGAATAGTCCATGCTCAGCAATCAGGGACAGTCATTCCTTAGATTTTATAGATTATCTCCAGGGTGCACTTTAATTAGTGTAGGAGGAATGGCCCAGGGTGAGGAATGGTCCAAACATTTCTTAGGTTTTATACATTCTGTCCAGGGTGCACTTTAATTAGTGTAGGAAGAATGGCCCAGGGTGAGAAATGGTCCAGGCTTAGAAATAAAAAATAATCCTTCTTCCTTGTTTGTGAAGAATCAGGCAGACAACCCATTGTTGATTTAAAATAATCCTTCATACGCTCTGCAGTTAGCGCATGTCCCCGAGTTGGAGCCAGATGTTATCCCCGATATCTAGGGATAACTAGGAGATCATGTCTCGAGGCCCACATGGTCCTAGACATGGAGT
>JZKD02S1286947.1:240613-251647 GCA_000966675.3 Picea glauca | reverse complement strand
GTGAGTGAAGAGACACCAAATCTCAGCCACCCATCTAATCTAATCTCAACCGTTAGATTAGAAAACTCCTCACCTTCCCTCATGAGGTCGACTTGGGCAAGAGGGCACACCCATTATTGAGTAGATGAAGCATTCTTGTTGAGAGAACAAGAGGAGTTCAAGAATTCTTGTTGAGAGAACAAGAGAGAGCAAGAGAGAGGTCGAGTTGAAGAAAAGAGACAACAGCTGAAATTTCTAGGAGTATCGGCATGCATTCCAAGGCTGCCGAACAACATTTATTGGCACAGAAATTGAGTCTTAGCAGAGTTTTGGCATGAATTTCGAGACAATTCGTGCAGCATTAATTGTTGGGACAGCTGTACAGTTGTATGGATTTCTGGTTTAGAAATCAAGGAGAAAAGCTACATGAATGTCTAGATAAGTTTGTGTAAATTTCTGAAGATGAATATGCTGTAAAAGAATTTCTAAGAAGCTCATAAATAATACAAATCCCTCTCTCACTAGTTTTCCCCTTGTGGGTTTTTCCAGGGTCGAAGTTAGACCAAATATCTCTGTGTCTATATTTTCTGAGTTTTGCATATTGTTGATATTTTATTTCTGCATTGAAAACGATGTTCATAATCCTCATGTTCCAGTTCTGAAGTTTATTTTCTATTAATTTTTTATATGTTGAAACAATGTTGTAACCTATGCTGAAACTTTGGTTGAAAATCAACGAGACTGAAACTGGGTTGGGGTATGAAAACTTAACATATACAATGTATGTGTGTCATAGTTGTGATGACAAATCCCTCTTTTTCATTGATTTCTTAATCAACACCATAAAAATACTCCATTTCAGTACTAGATGCGGGGACGTGTGTACTGCCAAAAGAATTTTAAAAGGAGCAAGGAAAGAAAATTGTACTAGGACTAGACATGGGCAACAATGACTTGTGAATGGGGCCAACGTTGAAATTTTTTCAAATTGTTTTTGTATGCTTTGAAATTTGACATGGATAGACTATTGGCATTCCTTAATGATATGGGAGGGTTTCTGGGTTCAAATTTGACTCACACACCCACTTTTCTCCATCATAAATTCATCATGTAAACCATAAACCCTATTTTTCATATGTTCTATTAGATATGTTAATGATTCCTAATTTCATATTTGTATTTGACTCAAGGTACAAATAGCTTGCAAAGTATCAAATTTTAATTTCAAGTTGATAAACTAGATATGAAATGAATCCTAATTGAAACCATCAAGCATTGGAATTTGTCATTTAATTTTAGTGTCATGTAGTTATCTTTTAAACCATAGAGAGAGTAGTCTCTATAGAAGTAGAGAAATAAATTGATATTGGATTCTCTTCTAACCTAATGTTGATCTTTTTAACCTTCAAGAAATATTGATATATACGGTGGTGTGAAAAGAAGTATAATAGGTACTAGAGAAGAAAATCAAGGATAAGCTAGTACCCATCACTTATGCAAACATTTTTGTCGGCAAGAGAGACAAATAAGGGAATTCATCAGTAAGAGACAAGGAAAGGATATCGTCGCAAGAGAGATGAATGTAAATAATCTTGTGACGAATAAGCTATACTATTGATGAAAAACATTCATTGATAGTATAGCTAATTCGTCGCAAGAATATTTACATGGGATAAACAAAGGAAATGGATGATGTGGTTCCAAGTATAGCTAATTCATCGCAAGTATCTTCAAATGTACACATGGGATACAATTTGTTTCCTTTCTTCATTTTTCTTTCAGGTTCTACATTAATATATATACAATGTATGTGTGTCATAGTTGTCATGAAAAATACCTCTTTTTTGTTGATTGCTTAATCAACACCACAAAAATATTCCCTTGCAGTATTATATGTGGGGATGTGTGTACTATTGAACTGAACATAAATTGTATTAGGACTAGACATGCACAACAGTGACCTATGAATGGGGCCATCGTTGAAATTTTTTCAAACTATTTCTGTATGCACTTAAATTTGACATGGATTGACTATTCACATTCCTTAACGACATGGGAGGGTTTCTGGACTCAAATTTGACTCACACACCCACTTTTTTCCATCATCATTTCATCATGTAAACTGTAAACCCTATTTTTCTTTCAAAGTATACAAATTGGTTTATGCAAGTTTTAAGTTTGCATCAACCTTTATTCATTTTTCTTTCAGGTTCTACATTAATGTATATTCAATGTATGTGTGTCATAGTTGTGATGAAAAATCCTTGTTTTTCGTTGATTTCCTAATCAACACCATAAAAATACTCCCTTGCGGTACTAGATGCGGGGACGTGTGTACTGTCGAACGAATTTTAAAAGGAACAAGGAATGGAAATTGTACTAGGACTAGACATGGGCAACAGTGACATGTGAATGGGGCCAACATTGAAATTTTTGCAAACTGCTTCCGTATGCATGTTGGCATAGGGGAAAACCCAATATTCAACGCTACAACAGTGCACCAACAAAACCCTAACTATCGACCCTTTTAGCAACACCTGCGAAGTAGATGAAGTCTCGCCCGAGGTAGAGGTAGGGGTGGTTGTAGGACTCAGATGTCTGCAACCTTAGCCGGGACATAGATCTATGATTCTAACGCTTAGTAGAGCACTTAGAAATTAACCTTCATCAATATTCGATTCTTAGTAACAATGCATATGTACCCTAATTATAGAGTATCACAGTATGCAACTAGATCCATCATCTAATAACACTTAACATAATAGGAACATATTAGATCTAGTAGATTCAAGCACTAAGCATATACATATAGGTCATATCTAGCATTCATTCACATGATTAGGCACAAAGCAACATCAGATCTATCTAACATGCATCACATAGAAACACATCGATGCATCACATAAAGCAGAACAACACAGCATGTACGTGATTCACCCCCACCGTGGGGCTACATCCACCAACTCTTCTTCTTTATTAATGTATTCAATCAGTTACAACACACAATCATCAAAAATCCTTTTGCGCACAGGACAAAAGGTCTGCGTATCTCGCTAGATCCTTCTTTCTTGCATTGTAGCACAAAGCCTTCTATAATCTCTATAATAACGTGCACTTAGCTTTGTAGCCCTTCTACAGTCATGCATAGAGCACTACTAGAACTTAGCTTACATCACATAGATAGGATACTGTCTCCTACTTACTTCACTTAGACATCTATTTATACATACAAAATTGGGCCTAAGCGTGGGTGGACCCACGGGCCGACATCCCTTTTCAATTACATTGTCCCAAAACCCAAAAAGGGGCTCGAAAGTGGGCCGAGATCCCATGATCTCTGCTTTGTCTGGAACTCCATCTTCGACAGACTGTCAAGGTCCCAAAAAAGGCCAAATATGATCAAGTGTTCCTCAAAACTTGGTCAAGGGCCAACAGGCCCCCAACACTCACCCGTGACTCGTCCCGAGTTACTCTGGTCTAAGCAATTCCACTTCGAACACCTTGAGATTGGCTCGAGCTACTTCGATCTACCAAAGTGATACTTCTTCTTGCTCAGTGAACTCCTGAATAAGTGAATCATTGACTGGTCTTTCAAGGAGTTGTTTTGTTGTACTCGCAACCTGTTCAATTTCTACTCCTTGGCTTTCAAGTTCAGTGAATAGTTGACATGCCTTTTCTTGCACTAGTTGAAGTCATTGAGAGACTTCCATTACTTTAATTTGGAGTGTGCATACTTGTTGTTGGGTCATGTGTTGCTCTGGAAACCTCTTCATTCTCTCAACTAGTGACAAGGACTTTAGCTGCGCTTGTAATGTGTCTGCCTGCTGTTGTGCGTGTTGGAGCTATGACTCTAATGTCTGTAATTCTGGACTTTCTGTGAGGCTTTCATACGTCTGGGCACTTCTGGAGCTCAGCTGTTTGTATTCCAAGGAAAAGTATTTTAGTCGGTCAACTACACTTCGGGTAGTGGCTTCTCTTAAATATCTTATTTCTTGAGGTGTCTCATGCACAGTGCAAAGTATTCTTTATCAGCTTGAACTGCGCGTAATCCTTTCGGAAGGTACGCGGTGATCAAAGTATACTCAAAGTCTTTGGGTACACTATCATGGTTAATCCCACCACTCAGAGGTGGTATGTAAGTTGGCAGAATGTGTGGAATAAGCTTGGCATTCGCAATGTCGTCTCTCTGCTTTGTTCTTGTCTCTGTTGTGGTTCGGGAAGGTCTTGCTTTGCGAGAAGTTGAGGGAGAAGATTGGATTCCTCCTGTTGATGATGCTTGCACACCTACAGACATCCTTATTTTTTACATGACTCTCTCAACCATTAATTCAATCAGAACATCTTCGACTACTTTCTCTACTGCGTTGAGCTCATCCGACATACAAGCTCAGGGTTGATTAGATCGGGTGTGAACTAGATTCAGAAACTGAAGTGGAGCGTACTGGAACAAAGCGATGATCACAATGAAAAATAATCTCAGGCTATAGGCTCAAGTTCTTAGTTAGAAAAAGGGATTCTCGGTGCATGGTGTGGCGGACTAAGTAATAAAGTTAGCAACAATATGCTTGCAATGGGTATGAGGCATCACTACCTCATGTTCTGTCCGTTTATGTTGTGGTCTGATGGTCTAGTGGCAAACCATCAGTGCTTTTTGACCCGTTCAGAGCAGCATTCGAATGATTATATCAGCTTCCAATGACTATATTTCTTCTCCTTGGCGAAGTGGCCTATGTTGCTGGTCTGATATCTTGGCAAAGTTTAATTTCTGTGAGTTTCCCATTCTGCGAGGTCCCCTTTGAATTATTCTATAGTCTATCGATCTTAGCTCTCCTTTTACTTAGTTTCCTAGAATTTTTTCCAGTGAGCTTCATCTCGGGGATTCTTGTTCCATTTTGATTCTTATTTTCCTTGAACATATGTACTTCACGCTGCTGAGATTCTCTCCTAAGACCCAGGATTAATAATTCTTCTTTTTCTGGAACATGTGCTTCGGGATTTTGTGATCCTTTTGACATTCTTTCATATTCGACATCTGGGATTCTAACAATAATTGGCTTCGATCTGTTCTCTTGTTCTTCAATCAACTATGCAATCCTTTTGGTCATGAAATCTGTTAACTCTTGTCTCTGTTGTTCTAAGACTTTTTATTCTTCTTCCTTTCTAGCTTGATCTCTCTTAATCCAAGGTTTTCCAAGTAACATAGTAAACAAAGCATTGTCCTCAATGAACTTAATAATCTCAAAATATTCTTCAGTCGAAGTTCCATTGATTGTTATAGGTATCTGAGCGAGTTTTCCACATAACATTATCAATTTTCCTCTAAATAGTCCTATTCCTCCCAGTGAAGGAATCATGGTCGGCTTCCCTATAGCTTCCCAAGTTATTTCTGGCATGATGTTCACTTGTGTTTATTCGTCAAGAATACAGTCAATGTCGAAGTCCCCTAATCTTTCTTCAAATTGTTCCTTGTCTTTGAGGATCTTTGGTAATCAAACATCTGTATGTTCCTTTAGGGTTTCTTTCATCTGTATCAATACTTTCTCTGATTCTTTCTGAGATTCGACTATTTCTAGAGCTATCTTAGGGTTTTCTTCATTCAGATTCATTCTTTCAAGCTTAACAATCATTCTAGGGCAATCCAACACTTCATGGTCCAAAGATTTACAACAGAGACAACTAGGTTTTCCACCTAGGCATTCCTTAGCTAGATGGCCTGGTTTTCTGCAACTGTAACATAGGGTCAATCCTCTATTTCTTGTGAATGATCCCCAACCTCTTTTGTAATTCACACGAGAATCATGGTAGCTAGCCTGGAATTTTTTTTTTCTAGGATCCTGCATCCATTGGTTAGTCCAAACATTCTTTCTATGCATAGGTATAACATATTTATCATTATTATTACAAGATCTATTCATATTAAACCTTATTTCATCTAACAATGCTCTAGTTTTCAAGCTAGGACAGACTCTATCAAGCATACCTAGATCCATATTTTAGAAACAAAAATTTTCACTTATCTTACTTTTACAGAGCATAAAGCTTCCAGATCTAAAAACTTTTAGTTGTTCTTACCTCTATCAGAGCACAAAGCTTACATATATTACCTCTTTCTGTAGATCTGACCTCTTTTCTTCAGAAACTTCCACTTTAACCTTTCTTGGAGCACAAAGCGTTCAGATTTGACTTTTTTTCTTCAGATCTGTCCTTCCTTATTTAGCATAGAGCTTATCAGATCAAGGGGATTATTGTGCACTAGGGCTTAGGTCCACGCACATAAATTCCAAGTTTAGGATGAATCTTTGCACCAAGCTTCTTCTTTCTCAGTTCCCAGCAATCATAGTTTCAGGTCCCGGCAACAGAACCATTTGTTGGCATAGGGGAAGACCTAGGGTTTAATGCTACAACAACACACCAACAAAACCCTAACTACAAGCCCTTTCGACAACACCTGCGAAGCAAATGAAGTCTCACCCAAGGTAGAGGCGGGGGTGGTTGCAAGACTCAGATGTCTGCAAACTTAGCTGGGAAACAGATTTGTGATTCTAACGCTTAGTAGAGCACTTAGCAATTAACCTTCATCAATATTCTGTTCTTACTAACAGCGCATATGTACCCTAATTACAGAGTATCATAGTATGCAACCAAATCCATCATCTAATAACACTTAACATAACAGGAACATATTAGATCTAGCAGATTCAAGCACTAAGCATATCCATATAGGTTAGATCTATCATTCATTCACATGATTAGGCACAAAGAAACATCATATCTATCTAACATGCATCACATAGAAACACATCAATGCATTGCATAAAGAAGAACAACACAACATGTACGTGGTTCACCCCCACCCCGGGGCTACATCCACCAACTCTTCTTATTTATTAATGTCTTCAATCAATTACAACACACATTTATCAAAAATCCTTTTGTGCATAGGATAGAGGATTTGCACAGCTCGCTAGATGCTTCTTCTTTACTTCATAGCAAAAAACCTTCTATAATCTCTATAATAACTTGCACTTAGCTCTGTAGCACTTCTACTATCATGCATAGAGTACTACTAGCACTTAACTTACATCACATAGATAGGCTACTGTCTCGTACTTACTTCACTTAGACATCTATTTATACATACAAAAGTGGGCCTAAGCTTGGGTGGACCGACGGGCTGACATCCCTTTCCCATTACATTGTCCCAAAACCCAAAAAGGGGACTGAAAGTGGGCCGAGATCCCATGATCTCTGCTTCGTCTGGTGCTCCATCTTCGACAGGCTGTCGAAGTCCCAAAAACGGTCAAATATGACCAAGTGTTCCTCAAAAATTGGTCAAGGGCCAACGATGCACTGAAATTTGACATGGATAGATTATTTGCATGCCTTAACGATATGGGAGAGGTTTTGGACTCAAATTTGACTCACACACCCAATTTTTTCCATCATCAATTCATCATGTAAACCATAAACCCTATTTTTCATTCAAAGTACACAAATTGGTTAACGCAATTTTTAAGTTTGCATCAGTCTTTCTTCATTTTTCTTTCAGGTTCTACATTAATGTATATACAATGTATGTGTATCATATTTGTGATGAAAAAACCCTCTTTTTCGTTGATTTCTTAATCAACACCATAAAAATACTCCCTTGCAGTACTAGATGTGGGCACGTGTGTACTGTTAAACGAATTTTAAAAGGAACAAGGAACGAAAATTGTACTAGGACTAGGCATGGGAAACGATGACATGTGAATGGGGCCAACATTGAAATTTTTTCAAATTGTTTCTGTATGCACTAAAATTTGACATGGATAAACTATTGTCATGTGTTAACGATATGGGAAGGTTTTTGGACTCAAATTTGACTCACACACCCACTTTTTTCCATTATCAATTCATCATGTAAACCATAAACCCTATTTTTCATATGTCCTAGTAGATATGTTAATGATTCCTAATTTCATATTTGTATTTGACTCAAGGTGCAACTAGCTTGCAATGTATCAAATTTTAATTTCAAGTTAATAAACCAAATATGAAATGAATACAAGAATGATTTGATATCATCGCAAGAGTGACGAATGTAAATAATCTTGCGAAAAATTAGCTATACCATCGATGAAAAAATTTCGTCGATAGTATAGCTAATTTGTCGCAAGAATCTTTACATGGGATAAACAAAGGAAATGGATGATGTGATTCCAAGTATAGCTATTTCACTGCAAGTATATTCAAATGTACACATGGGATACAATTTGTCGCCTTTCTTCATTTTTCTTTCAGGTTCTGCATTAATGTATATACAATGTATGTGTGTCATAGTTGCCATGAAAAATCCCCTTTTTTTGTTGATTGCTTAATCAACACCATTAAATTATTCCCTTGCAGTACTAGATGCAGGGACAGGTGTATTGTTGAACCGAACATAAATTGTACCAGGACTAAACATGGGAAACAGTGACCTGTGAATGGTTATGAACCCCCGTCACCGAAGAATTGGGTCATTAAAAATGCAAGTATAAACTATTATTAATATCTTTTAAAAGAAAATTGAAAACCATAGGTTAACTCTCTCTCTTTCTCGTGGAGAAATACATAGTTAAAATAAGCTACCTTAATGCAATAACTGCTTCAATAAGGTCTAAATTAATATGCATGAGTTGATATGATTTTGGCCTCATGAATGAGCAATATCCCTGGAATGATCAATAAATGTCATTATCATCGTAAATGTCATCATTGTTACATTATGGACTAGACATGGGAAATAGTGACCTGTGAATGGGGCTTAGACGTCGTGAATGTGTCTTTGAATGGTGTTACATGGTTTGAAAGGAGTGTAGGGCTTATATGGTGCAATGTAGTGTAGTCTATAAGAACAATCTATATTCCAAACCTCAAAATGGATAGTACCATATCTTGTTCATAAGAAAAATATTCTTTGTATGTTTCCTCTGTGGTGGCTCAAGCCCTCACACATGATGCATGACAATGAAATGTAAAAATTTGACTATTGAATGATAGTTTTATGTCACATGCAAATTCGGAATTGACTTAGCTTGCAAATGAACTTTGACAAGCCCTTATGGCCCAAGCATCATTTGATTGGTAGGATATTGATAGCTTTCAAGACTCTTATCTCTACAAGGAATGTTTCTTTGGTAGGATATTGGTAGATTTCAATATTATTATCTCTTATATCTTAACACATGACAATCGTTGGGGACAATTTGAAAAAAAAACAAGAAAAATACAACTTTTAAAAGGTAAAATCCGAGCAAACTGAGAACTGATATGCCTTACCTTCATACATAGAACATACGTGTACCTTATGATCCACATTAATAGTTACATAACATTAATGTAAAACAACCTTAAAACTAGAAATTGTACATGTTCAAATAGATTTCCACTAACACTCTTATAAACCAAACCCTTATGTAATTTTAACATATAACCCCTAAAATTTATAACCCTCTTAAGATTATAAACCCTAATATAACCTCCCTATCCCATATAACCATCTATAATCTCAATAACCCATATCCCATTAACAACTAATAGAACCCTTAGTATCTATAAAGACATCTAATCTCTAATCCTTACACCTTCTATTGCGTCTAACTAAAATAACATTGGATTCCTATACCCTTTGATCCATAACCCTATAACCCATCTCATTCCTAACCCATATGACTCCCAACACAAATAACCACTTCCACAGTACATTATAACTCATAATATAAGACATAACCACTGTTAGGACCACACAATGTACCCTTTTTTCCCATACTTTTTGCCATTGTTATACCCTTGATCACCTGTATTTAGACTCATATTATCATTTCATCTGATCATTCCAAGGTATACAACGTCCTTTCTCATTACTATATGTTTAATCTGTTTTTCATGATATTTTACATCACTCTCGTACTTAACTATTGATTAGAAGTGCATAAGTGTCCATAACTGCAGATTAGCATTTGAGGCCTATGCTGAAACACAGAACTGTCCAAGATCGTTGTTGCCGAACTGATGCTGAAACACGGAGCTGCTACACAGTCCGAGGTCGCATATGCTGAAACACGAAGCTGCTACACAGTCCGAGGTCACATATGCCGAAACACGGAGCTGCTACACAGTTCAAGGATGCAGATGCTGAAACACGGAGCTGTCACACAGTTCAGAATTACAGATGCTGAAACACAGAGGAGACCGCCAGAACCAACGATGATGAAACACAAGCCGTTACAGTTAGCAGTCAAGGCCGACACAGTCAAGAGCGCAATTCACGTGGCTGAAACAACCCGTGAATTGCAATGCTGAAACAACATCAACAACGATGAGAAGGAGCTGTTACACCAACCGTAACAACAATACCTCGTTCAGCTCCTGTAACAACAATCAGTTGCGTAAGAATAGGAAATCCTATGCTGATTTAGAAAGAAGATCCGATTTAGGATAGGATTCAGATATGCTTTGTAATGATTGTATCGAAGGGATTTCCTCCTTAAAATCAGAGGAAATCACCATTCGAGATATCCAAGTTTTGATGCATTGAAGCAACTCCAGAGAGACGGGACGTATTCTATTCTTTCAATTTGTAATGTGATATTTCGACAGATGAATATAAGACTGCTTTGAGTATCCTTCTCTAGATTTTCGTTCAGGGGAATCTTGTGAGAAGGGAGGGCCCACCTTCTTCACAATATTCACCCATTAGATAGAAGTGTGTTAGTATAATTTCTGTTTACGTTTTGTTTAACTGTCGTTTACTGAAACACTGTTTTAATGAATTCCGCTTTGCTGAAACACTATTGACTTTGTCTTAGTTATTGAATGGAATTTGTAATTCTTTTTATCAACAATCTTGTGTGATGATTTTGTGAGGCTAGCAGAGAATTGGTTAAAGGTCCCTACTCAGACAGAAAGGGATCGGAACATCATACCCTCTGTAGGATTCATTTACTGTTGCAAGTGTGCTAGCCAGAGATTTGGTTAAAGTGTTCCTGCTCAGACAGAAAGGGACTACAACACCTTGTCTTCTGTAGATTT
>JZKD02S1286947.1:205454-236549 GCA_000966675.3 Picea glauca | reverse complement strand
CCTCTGCAAGTGTGTTAGCCAGGGATTGGATTAAGGGTTCCTACTCAGAAAGGAAAGAACCAAAACATCATGTTCTCTGTAGACTTTCCTTGGTGTTAGCCAGAAACTGGGTTAGCGATCCCTGCTCAGAAAGAAAGGAATCAGACTGCCCTATTCTCTGTAGACCTCAACCCTCACAAGTGTGCTAAAACAGAAGTAAGGTTCATGGCTCCTGCTCAGAAAGAAAGGAACTGAGTGGCTTTGTTCTCTGTTAGATAGAGTTAATTGTTTTCTGCATTATTGTTTCCATGAAAAGAGTGTTAATGCTGAAGTCTTTGTTTGAGAGTGAGGGTTATGTTCTCTGATTGCAAAATAGTTGTTCTTTCCCATTGCAAGTATTATTTTCATGTAATCCAAGATTCTTAGATTGATCTTTAAGGAATTGCAATAGGGAAGTTACTTTCCTGTGATTTAATTCAGAGCTTCAGTTCATTCAAGCAAGAATAATTAGTATGAATTTCTTTACTACAACACTAAGTTGCTTTTGGAATTGAGCATATACTGTGCGTGGTTATCTTTGAAACAAAATACTTCCCTGGGTTGATAATTTATGTTTCACTTGGTTGTTTAAAATTAATTAAGCAATTATAGTGACCAACAACCACTAGAACGCCTAATCCCTAAAAATTTATATAACACCTATCAAAGTTAATCCATAAACATTATAACCCTCAAACCACACCCCATAATAGGTTGTGACGAGCTTAGTATTTATGTATATGCTTGATGATATATTAGGATATAATCAAGTTTTGGTAGATGAATTAATGGATTACCTTAAGACACCTAACACCTAACTATTATAACTCAATCACACCTAAACCCTAATATAACCCATCACTTGTATAACCTTTATACCCTTATAATTCATAACCATTATCCTCTATAACTTAACCACTGTAACCCCTTACCTCAAACATGCATCATTGTTAATTCTTAACTCATATAACACACTCGTAGTCTTGAAAACAACCCATACAATGGACTCATGTGATGGCTGGAGCACTAGTCATTCAAAGCTCTTGAGCTCAAAAATATTCAACAATATCTTGGGGCACCACTTGTTTTCCTTCCTCGACCATGGTCAAGATTCTATGATATATACTCAGTGCACAAAACCTCCTAATGGATTCCATATATTTTAACTTTGATGCTAAAAAACCCTTAGCTGATAGGGCTTGTGTTATGGTAATTTGCAGGTGTTGTTCATGGTGATTGATCCTAAGAAGTGATGTTTAGGGAATAAGGTCCAATTTTTTTCCTCTCGGCCTAGCCATGGAATTTAATATCAAGAAGGTCCAGTTAGAAATTAAGACCCTTCTTTCCCCCTTAACCTGCATGTTAAGCCCTCAAGGCCCATTTATGTTGTACAAAACCTACCCATGGAAACATTATATATTGCTTTGGATTATAAAGAACACCAAATACAACCCTGAGAACCATTCCTAATGGGGGGTCTGACACATTTTTATTTAGGGCATATGTTTTGGTTTAATAATGGTACTTGTATACCTCAAAGAGTCCAAAAATAACCTACAAGGGTCCTATGTGATGGCTCAAGGACTTGTCCAACACTATATCATGAGAAGTTGTGTGGATTGTAGTTGTTGTTCATAGAAGTTAAGACTAAGAATGTTCACTTAGGGAACACGTACTCCCTTGTTGCCCTCCCTTGACCTTGGTTAGACCTTGATACCTAATCACGATGCCTATATCCCTCTTAAAGGACAATTAAGTTATGTTATGTGTTGGCCCTTGGTTATGGAGGTAAGCGAAGAACAAGGAAGAAAAGGCAAAATCTGAAATTTATGGAAGACACAGTGACTGTTACTGGGTCAAAGTGAGCAAAAGAGCAGAAAAGACAGAGTGAAGTCTGAGAAAGAAAGTAGTTGGACAAGGATATCGAGGATGATAGATCAACAAGAAAGAAGGATCATGGACAACTCAACAAGAGGAAATAGACACCATTAGATCCTTTGGAGCACCACGCGAGAAGGAAGAAAAGACAGGTTGCCAAAGCCTTGAAAACGTGGGTCAAGTTGACCTAGGGTTTTAGACACCTAGGTTTCGGCCTAAGGATGTGGGTGAGTTATTGTAGTGTATAAATAAGAACCTATATGAGGGAAGAGGGTTCATTCAAGTTGGTCCTAGTACATCTAGTAGTTGTTATCTTTGTTAATGTGTGATCAAGTGAGGATTATTGTGAGAGAGGGAAGTGCTGAGTGAGGAGACTTTTGGTATTGTAAGATCTTTAGTTGGGTGCGAAGATCAACCTTGCAGCTGGGTGTGTAGGGAGGGGAGAGATATAGAGAATAAGAGAGAAGATCTACTGGCTAAGAGTGTAGATCAGAACTATATACTTTCATCTTAATATATCATAAAGCACAGTTATGTGGATGTATCCCTATAGAGAGGGTGAATCATGTATACTTTGTGTTATGTGTGATTGATGCTCTATTCTTGTCATTTGATATACTGCTATTTCATTACTGTGTTAGATCTGATAGATATATCTTGCACAGTAGACCTTAGGAAGATAAAGAATACTAGATTGATGTGTGTGGATCACTTCGAACCCACTTTACATTCCTTTTGGTTGTAGACATCTCTGTCTTGCAACCCCCACATAGTTGCTTCAGGTGAGACTGCATCTTCTTCGAAGGTGTTGCCAAAAGGGCCAGTAGCTAGGGCTTGTTGGTGCGCTGTTGGAGTTGAACCCTAGGTCTGCCCCTGTGCCAACAAATGGTTTCGTTGCTAGGACAGGAATCTTCTTGAGGGAATGTCAAGGTGGTTTCCATCAAAGAAAAAGATTCAAAAGTGGATAGAGGATCGATAGAAGGAATTCGTTGAAGCCCAGAACAAAACCCTAATATTAGTACAAAGGATTGGTTGGAGAGATATATCTTTACTGATATACATGAGATATTCTTTGGAGGAATCCATCAGGAGCTATATGAGTGCTTAGCTAGGTTAGTTGATACCCAGTTTGAGATTAGATCTAGACCTCTTGTAGTTTAGACGTCAGTGCTAATCAAGAAGGTCAAGAGAGATGATAACACTGTGTCAAGAGTAGTATACCATTGGAGGGTACATCACCGAGTTTGTTGTTGACAGAGTAGAGTCATACAACCAGGCTGAGAGATATTGTTTCAAGGGACCCCAAGGAAAATTTTTACATTTTCTAAATTTGAAGATCAAGATGTTATTGCATGAGTAGAACATATTGAAGATATAGCAGACTGGTCAGACCTAGAAAAGCTAATGTTCAAGAATTCATACAACAACAATGACACAAAGGCTGGACATACGCGCAGTGGGAGAGTGTTCAGAGAATTTCATCATCCGAACTTATTCAAGCAGAACTACGGGGACGAGGGTTTCTATAGTGGAGAAAAGGTAGACTTGATGGACGAAGGGAATTCAGAATCTGCTGGGACAAAGGATTGGAAAGATGAAGAGCTTCACTGGGAAGAGATAGAGACTCCAGAAACTACGCAAACCATTGAAGTAAGTACTATTATTTCTCCTATTGATTCAACATCACTAAGTAATCAGAATAGTCAGAATCGTCAGAGTCCTCAGAGTACTATTACTAGCAGTTCAACATATACTCAGATAGGAAACCTAGGTAGATCTATGGCAGATGAGATGAGGCTCTCTATCTTTAGAGGAGATGGATATGAAGATCCTAATCAGCATTGATTCCTATGTGAAGCTGTATGAAATATTAAGAAGGTCACCGATGAAGTTGTTAAAAGAACCCAGTTTAGTACTACCCTAAGAGATCGCGCACTAAGCTGGTACATGAAGCTTGTCCAAGGACTTGCAAAACCTAAGCCATTGAATGAGATCAAGAATGAATTGATTGCAAAGTTTAAGAAACCCAATTCGGAGTCATAATGTATTACAGAGCTAAAAGAGATCAATCAAAAGGTAGTCGAACCTGTCTGGGAATTCAATCAGAGATTCAAGACCTTAACAAGCGGATTGAATTTCCAGATCCCAGATGAGAAGAACAAAGAATGGTTCATTGCTTCCCTCTTACCACACATCAGAGTTCCTCTGATGCAACAGAAGATTTCTTCGCAGGCTGAGGCACTGGAGATCACAATGAAGCTAGAATCAGCCCCTATGGGATAATCTAGCTCAGGTATGAGCCAAATCTTGAGTCAGCTAACTAGTTTGTCTCTGCATGTTGAAGATATGAAGAAAGACAAGGGAAAAGTTAAAAGAGAAGACATTTGGTGTGTCAGATGAAAATCAGAAGGCCATGACAAGGAGCACTGCCCCCTATTCCATCAATACTTGTCCTCTGGAGATCTGAGCCCTTTGAAGCAAGTCACCTTACCCTGGTGTGAGGTATGCAGAAATAGACATCGCCCTAGTGAGTGATATTTCATGAAAAATATGTTTAGACACCCACAAATTTGTATTGCACGTTCTGTAAGTCCATAGGACATGATGATAGGGATTGTAGGGATTACGATCTCATGCATGAAAGGTCAAGAGACATATATAATATTCAAGGTGAAGTACAACAAGAAGGAAACACCACACAATATAACTCCCCTGGGAGAGGAAACTTCAACCCTTGCGGTGGATTTAGAGGAAGAGGATGAGGAGGAGGTATGGGTTGAGGCCAAGGACAGATAATTTTTTATAACTGTGCATAGCCAGGACACCTAGCAAGGGACTGTCAGAACCCTTGTACCACTTGCAACTATTGCAACTCCTTCGAGCATGTTATCGAGGAATGTCAAACACTGTTGGCTAAACTCTAGGAGAAATGAGGACCTCAGCAGAACCCGCAGATACAATTGATCAAAGATGAACCTCGCAGAGAAGATAGTAGAGTCGTTGTTATCACTATAGGAGGTGTTGTTACAGGAGACGATAGACTGATCCAAGGGAAGAATACAGAAGACTCATGGATCAAGAAAGCTATAGAGAAGCCCCAAACTTTTGATGCAAAGAAAGAAAGACAAATATTTGAAGAGGCAAGAAAAGAGTTCAAAGGAGATGAAGGTTCTTCATCAAAGACATGACTATAAGTAAGAGAATATGGAATGCCTCAGGAATTTGATCAGTCTACTTCGCCAAGAGAAGGAAAAGAGGTAAGAAATCTCATGGAATTTCTACAAATTTGTATTAAGTTGATTCAGGATGAGAGCGTTGTACAAGAACTACAAAATTTAATCAGACAATATGAGCTAGGAAAGATAGACCCCTTAATGAATAGGGAAATTGTAACACACCCACCACGAGGCTAGAAAATTTTCGGCTTTCTTTCCTTTTTAAATTCTAAGGAGCCTATCGCAGACCCTCCTTTCCCTTTTTAAAGTCCCTCATATGATCGACGACTATGACCATAGGCCTTATCAGAGGGGTGCTCGTCGGCTTTCATGATTTGGGAAATCGTGATGCATGTATTTCCCTTTTCTCTCTTGTCTTTCGAAGGGTCAAATCCTGAAACAAATCTAACCGCTTAACGAGATTAAAAACAACTCGGATTAAGCCCTGGTACTCTACCCTTTGGGATTTTGCATATCGAGATTTCGGGATATGCGACGATAGGAAGTTTTTCACTTAGGTTTCTGTGGAGATGAAACTCCAAAACCTACATATATATATATATATATATATATATATCACTCCATCTATTTTGGGAGTTCACAAATCGGGTTTTTGGGATATGCGATGACAGGAGAACTTATCATTAGGTACCCTGAGTGCCAAAACACTGAAACACCATACCTCGTCCATACTATTATTATTTTGGGGTTTCGCACTTCAGGTTTTCGGGATTGGCGGGTGCAAGAGAACTTGCCAATAGGTATCTCAAGTACCGAAATACCGAAACACCCAATATTGTCCGTGCTAAGCCATTTCAGCATTTCTCCTTTTGGGATTTCATGTTAGGTGAGAACAAGGGGTCGTGCTCCTAGGTTTCCCGGAAGCCGAAAACTCCAAGTCATCAGAATCCCTAAACATACTCCACTATTTCGGGGTTTTCTCCAATGAGATTTCGCTAATCATGTTTTCCAAACTAGCGAATACGTGGGGCCTGTACTTAGGTACCCTGGGTGTTGACACCCTAAAGTATAATAACTTCTCCACACTCTATCTTTTTGGGGTTTTGCAAGTCGGTATTTCAGAACTTGCGAGTACAAGGGAAACTTACCCTTGGGTTGTTCCAGGTATCGAAACGCCGAAATGTCGAACCAAGTCACACTATGCCAATTCTGGATTCTGTGAGTCAGGGTTTCATATATATCAGAACCTTGTGATACAAGAGGTCGAATATTCACACTCGACTACCTAAATACCAAAAAGACGATACAGCTGCTCATCATACACTCGACCAAATTCGGGGTTTCACAGTTCGAGATTTTGCAACTAGCGAGTACAAGGGAACTTATCCTTGATTATCCCAGTTCCCAAAATGTCGAACATCAATACTTACCCATGCTGGTCCAATTCAGGGTTATTGGGAATCAGAGTCTCGCGATGTGTGTAGACAGGAGGCCTCGCACCTAGATCTTCCAGGAGCTGAAACTCCGAAATACCAACTCTTGAAGCTGCTCACCTATTTCGGGATTTCACCCATCGGAATTTCGCAGGCTGGGGTTTTAGGACTAGCGAGTACAAAGATCTCTCCCTTGGGTATTCCGGGTACCGAAATGCCGAAATATCGTAACTCATCCGAATTCTATCATTTCGGGACTTCGCAAGTCGAGGTTTCGGGACTTGTGAGTACAAGGAAACTCATACTTAAGTACCCCGAGTGCCGAAACACCGAAATGTTCTAACCCATCCACACGTTGTCATTTCGGGATTTCACGAATCGGGGTTTCAGGACTTGCGAGTACAAGGGAACTCGCACTTAGGTACCCCGGGTGCCGAAACACTGAAATTTCCTAAGTCTAAGAGGACCATTCTCTCTCATGCAGGGTTTATCAGACTTACGCCATAAAATTCCCCGACAGATTCTTGGGTAAACTTTAACAAGGCTGTCCTTGTGGGAAGATCTATTCAGGGCATTACTTGAGACAAATAAGGTAGTAAATTTCCCGAGAACAGACTTGAATACTGAATCCATTCAGCATATATATACATATAAATATAAATATATATACGTAAGTCATATGTGGTCTTTCCAATATAATCATGAAACCACAATTTCTAATCAAAACACCATACAGACAGTTTCATACTGAAATCATTCATAATTTCACAAACCATGAGCATACATGTTAGAATATTTAAATTTAAGATATAAGATATAACACTTATCAGAAAACACCAGGTGTGATGCAACTCTTGATGGGGGTGCTCATTTCTACCCAATCGTAGGCTCAGTGATTCCGAATGGATTTACCACTAGCCACCCCCAATCTTAGACGATGATGTCATGAGACTGAGTCTCTGTTCGTCAGAAGTCGAGAATGAAGGTTACTCTCCTTCTTCTCTGCTCATCAATCACTCTATATATTTTTCTAGAGTCCTTCTGATTTCTCCCCTCTTGCGATCTCTGTCGTGTCTATCCCCTTCCACACCTCTTTCCTACCTTTTCTTTTCCAACGAAGTTGCATGTGGCACGAACTTCCCCGTAGTGGTCAGGTCTGAGGCTTCCACAGATGGGCCAGTTCACCCTCATCCCTCATTAACTAATGAGGAGCCTCTTCACCTACCAACCTGGCAAGTAATTCATTTCGAGGCCAGTGAGCCTCTCTTGCTTCCCCGGCCCAGTGAAGACCAAATATGGTTTGGTTTGTTGGAAGTTAACGCCACCATTCCAGGTGCCTTCCACCACCTTTCTTCAACCATCGTGGTTTATTTTTCAGCACATCCCCCTCTCAGTAGTCCTATAACATATATTCATAACATTATTTACATTCATCGACCTTTTACTAAGGTCCATTCAAATCACACATTCACATCTTTGAGTTTTCCATAGTTCTTGGCCAGTATAGTTATTTTTACAGGCTGGGGAAAACAGGGTGTTACAATTCCCTCCCCCTTAAAGGAACATCGTCCCCAATGTTCTATCTATCAATATGACGTGTATGTATAGAGGTAAACAAAATCAGATATGCTTGTTTCATGGCATCCTCCATTTCCCATGTAGCCTCATCTGGGCCAAAATGTCTCCACTGCACCTTGACCTGTGCAAGGGTACGGTTTCCGAGTGGGGTTTCCTTTCTGTACAGTATGCATTGAGGTTCTGGTAGGAATTCTCCCTCAGGTTCCACTTGGATCACAAAACAGTCAATTATATGATTAGAATCATGTACATATTTCTTCAATAATGAAACATGGAAAACATTATGTGCTTTTACTGTGGGAGGAAGTGCTAGCCTATAGGCTACAGGTCCCACTCTATCTAGAACTTCAAAGGGCCCACAATACTGAGGTGCCAACTTGGCACAGGCTCCCATTTTCAGAGAACTCTTTTTGTGTCTAACTCTGAGATATACATGGTCTCCCGTCTTGAACTCTCTTGGGGTTCTCTTTTGGTCAGCATAGATTTTCTGTCGGTCCTGAGCAACCTTCAGGTTTTGTTTTATCTGAGTCACTTGTTGTTCCATTTCTTTCAACATGTCGGGTCCAAAATAAATTTTGTTTATGGTATTACTCTAGCTAACAGGAGTGTTGCATGACCTACCATAGAGGACTTCGAAGGGACTCATCTTTAAGGATTCTTGGTAGCCGTTGTTGTAGGCGAATTCCACCAATGGCAGGTAGTATTCCCACTTCTTGGGTTGATGCATTACATTCATTCTTAGCATATATTCTAGTATTTGGTTCACTCTTTCCATCTGTCCATCGATTTGAGGGTGATAGGTGGTGCTAAACAACAACTTGGTCTCTAAACCCGCCATTAGTGATTTCCAAAAGTTGGAAGTGAATTTCGTGTCTCTGTCAGACACGATCTCTTTCGACATACCATGTAGTTTAAATATCTCCTTTAGGAATATGTTGGCGATGTCTATTGCCTTTCAATTTGACTTGATGGGGATAAAGTGAGCGGACTTGCTCAATTTATCCACCACTACCATTATGGCGTCACTCTGTTTGGTTGAGGTTGGTAATCTGGTGATGAAATCCATGGAGATGGTTTCCCATTTCCATTTTGGGATTGGTAGAGGCTGTAATAATCCTGTTGGGTGTCGGTGTTCTGCTTTTACCTATTGGAATTCTATGCATTTGGCTAGGTACTCAACTATGTCTTTCTTTAATCCAGGCCAATAGAATTGTTTCCTGGTGGCCGTGATCATCTTCTGGTATCATGGATGACCAATATAGGGTCTTTTAGGGTCTTCAAGTCGTCACAATCTGGGATATACAATATTCTTCGGTAAGTGAGCAGACCTCCTTCCATCATTTGGTAGCCTCCATACTTTATCCCTATGGGTTCTTGCTGCAGGTACGAGTTCATGGTCTGGAAGAATGTGTTTGTCTCTTGTGTATTTCTGACTCTTTCTTTGACATTTATCTCATAGGTGCTCACCGCGGACAGGTGAATTGTTTTCATGCTTCTGCTAAGGGCATACACCACCCTATTTTTTTTTCCTTTAATGTGTTTGATTTCGAAATCAAACTCACTAAGGAGGGCCATCCACCTAGCTTGTCTGGAATTGAGCTTCGGTTGGTAAAATAGATATCGAAATCCACAGTGATCTGTCATAAGTATAAATTTTCTTCCCGGGAGGTAATGCCTCCACATTTTCAAGGCATGCACTATGGAAGCCAGCTCTAGATCATGGGTCACATAGTTGACTTCGTGCTCATTCAATTTTTGAGATTCATAGCAGACCACACTTCCTCCTTGCATAAGGACTCCTCTAAGCCCTTCCTTACAGGCAACTGTGCACACGAGGAAGTCGGCTTTGGGATCGACGATATTCAACACAGGTGCATGGGTTAGTAGATGTTTCAGGGTTCGAAATCTTTCTTCACATTTTAGTGTCCATGTAAATTTTGTCCCCTTTTTCTGGAAGGCAGTGATTGGACAACCAATCTTGGAGAAACCTTTTATAAATATCCTATAGTATCCTACTAATCCCATAAAGGATCTGATATCCGAAATCTCTTTTGGGGTAATCCATTCCATGATATACCTGATTTTGTCTGGGTTTACTGTTACTCCTTCTTCAGATAGGATGTGGCCTAAGTAATGTATTTGCTTCTGGAAGAATTCACATTTGTTGAATTTGGCATAGAGATGATGTTCTCTTAGCACTTGCAGCACAAGCCTGAGATGCTCTTCATGCTCTTCTCCATTCTTGGAGTAAATTAATATATCGTCAATAAAAACCAGCACAAATTTGTCTAGGAATTTGCTGAGTACATTGTTCATCAAGCACATGAAAGTGGAAGGGGCATTGGTTAACCCAAATGGCACTACCACAAACTCATAGCGACCATACCTCATCCGGAAGGTAGTTTTATGGATGTCTTCACCCTTGATTTGAACTTGATGGTATCCCGACCTCAATTCAATCTTTGAGAAAATAGATGCACCCCCCAATTGATCGAATAGGTCATCGATCCTGGGCAAGGGGTACTTGTTCTTTATAGTTACCTTATTGAGTTGTCTATAATCTATACACAGTCTAAGGGTACCATCCTTATTTTTCACAAATAGGACTGGTGCTCCCCATGGAGATACGCTGGGCCAGATATAGCCCTTATCCATCATTTCTCTCAATTGCAATTTGAGTTCAACTAGTTCAGGTGTGCTCATCTGGTAGGGTGTCCTAGACACAGGCACCACTCCCAGTGTAAGTTCTATCGAGAAGTCAATGTCCCTTCTTGGAGGTAGACCCGATACCTCTTCCAGAAATACATCTCTATATTCTCTCAGGGTAGGGTGGTCTTCGAGGCTTGGTTTGTCGCCTTCAATTGTTTTCAACACCTATATTGCATATAGTGGACATCCTTTCAGCAATACCTTCTCATTTGTAAAGCTGATAATTGTCTCATCGAGACAGGTTTTCAGATCCCTTGAAGGGTTATCCTTTTTCCTTCTTTACTTACACATTCTAAGGTTTTATGGTAACAGTCCAATCTGGCTTTATGGGCAGCTATCCAGTCCATACCAATCAACAGATCATACGATCCCAGGGGTAATATGTTAAGGGTTGCTTGGGTGGGGAATTCACCCAACATTAATTGGTAGGCTGGTATGACCTCTGCTACCCTTCTTTTGGTGCCAGTGGCTAACTGTACCAACCATGGATTGGTAGGTTTATGTGGCTATAGTTTACACTTCTCAACAGTCTTAAGGGCTATATAAATCAAGTTTGAACCAGGGTCAATCAGAATAGACACTAGATGTTCGAAAATCATACCTTCTATTTCCACCATTGAAGCTTGGTGGTCGGCTTGGTTATTATCCAAGGCTACATAAATTTGCAGCAACACTCCTGGCCACATCATTAATGGTGGTAGCTTCCTGGATGCTATAAATTCTCCAACTATTCTTTTTTCGGTGTGGATAGTTTCTCAGCATATGTTCTTCGCCGCAACCCCAACATTTCAAAGGTTCTCTCTTTGGGTTATCAGCCTTCACTGGTGCAGACCCAAAATTTTTATTTCCACTCAAGGAGGGAAAGTTCTGCTAGTGTACACTCTAGGCTAGGAAGCTCATCCTTGAGTTCTTCTTATAGTTCTTAAATCTTGGGGATTTAATCCCTTTTCTTTGAAATCCTGAACTATTCTTTGGTTTCCAGCCTTCGCGAGGTTCTGTCTGATGTCCAAACTATTCATGACAATATCTTGCCTTTCGGATAGTGCCTTCTAGGGTTTTTCGCTCATCAAATTCAATTCTGTTCCAATAGTCTTTAGGTAGTCCGCTGATGAAATGTTGCACCTTTTCCTTTTCTACCTTTATATAAGGTACATACCTCAACAACTTGAGGAATCTACTGACATATTCCTCTATAGTGAGTTGCCCCAGTTTGAGCTCATAGAATTCTTTAGTCTTTTCGTTGAAATATTTTTTCGACAGATACTTCTTCCAGAAGTATTTCTCAAATCGTTCCCAAGACAGTTCCTCTTCACGAACCCTTTTCACATTCTTAAGGTATTCCCACCAAATGGAAGCCTTTCCGTTCAAGTTGAAGGTGGCCACTCGGGCCTTCAAATTTTTTGAGAAGTCATGGACTCTGAAATACTTCTTTAGTCTAAGCAGCCAGTCCTCTGCTTCCTCTCCATTCTTTATTTCACCGTTGAAGGAGGGTGGTTTGGCCTTCCTGAATTCTTCGAATTTATGACCCTTGGAAATCTTTCACTTCTTCTGTCTTCTTTGAGAATAAGAACTAGTTCTGCTGCTCGAAGAGCCCTCCAAACCGCTAGCTTCATTTCCAGAGGAATCGTCCACCGCTTGTCCTTTATCTCTGGGATGGACTTTTTTTGAGTTGCTCCTCTTAGTGTGGCCACTGATATGACCATGTTTCTGTACCTCAGGTTCATGTTTCATTTTCCTTTGTAGGTCGGATAGGCTCTGTAGTAAAACTGTGTTAATTTCTATTTTCTTCTCTTGTTCTTTCATCATCTTCTCATTGTCAGCCTTGCATCTTTGTAATTCAACCATGAGGCTCCTCACAGTCTCGGCTAGATCCGGAGGGGTCCCTACTTCCCTGCTTTCATCAAAATCTTCGTCTCTATTGTGGGAGCCTTCCCCCACCTCTTGGTGAGTCACTATTCTATACGTCTACAATTTCCCACAATTGATCTCCCACTTGTGTGAAAAAGGAAAAACGTTGGTTGTTAGTCAATGTTCATATTCATTTATAACTAGTACATAAACTCATATTTTTCTCATGCACACACACAATAGGGGTTTTTCATTCTTAACTTTGACTTTTTAATTGAGGGGTTCAAGATAAGGAATTACTCCTTTTAACAGTACTACGAATGGAGTCTATGCGCAACCCGTTCATGAGCCCAAGCAGACCAAGTGTTGTAACCATGCTCTGATACCAATTTGTAACACACCCACCACGGGGCTAGAAATTTTTTGGATTTCTTTCCTTTTTAAATTCTAAGGAGCCTATCACAGACCCTCCTTTCCCTTTTTAAAGTCCCTCATATGATTGGCGACTATGACCACAGGTCTTATCGGAGGGGTGCTCGTCGGCTTTCGTGATTCAGGAAATCGTGATACATGTATTTCCCTTTTCTCTCTTGTCTTTCGAAGGGTCGAAGCCCGAAACATATCTAACCACTTAATGAGATCAACAACAACTTGGATTAAGCCCTGGTACTTTACCCTTCGGTACTTTGCATACCGGGATTTTGGGATATGCAACGACAGGAAGTTTCTCACTTAGGTTTCCTAGGAGCCGAAACTCTGAAACCTACATACATACATACATACATACATACATACATACATACAAGGTACCTCAGGTGCCGAGATATCGAAGCATAATAACTTCTCCACACTCTATCTTTTTGGGGTTTCACAAGTCGAGATTTCGGGACTTACGAGTACAATGGAAACTTACCCTTCGATTGTTCCGGGTACCGAAACACCGAAATGCCGAACCAAGTCACACTATGCCAATTTGGGATTCTGCGAGTCGGGGTTTCATATATATCGGAACCTTGCGATACAAGAGATCAAAGATTCACACTCCTCGACTACTTGAATACCAAAAAGCGGATACACCTGCTCATCATACACTCGACCAAATTCGAGGTTTTGCAGTTCGAGATTTTGCAACTAGCAGGTACGAGGGAACTTATCCTTGATTATCCCAGTTCTCGAAATGTCGAACATCAATACTTACCCATGCTATTCCAATTCAAACTTTTTTTGAATCTAAGTCTCACGATGTGCGCAAACAGGAGGCCTCGCACCTAGATCTTCCAGGAGCCAAAACTCTAAAATACCAACTCTTGAACCTGCTCACCTATTTCAGGATTTCACCCATCAGAATTTCATGGGTTGGGGTTTCGGGACTGCTGAGTACAAGGATCTCTCCCTTGGGTATTCTAGGTACCGAAACATTGAAATATCATAACTCATCCAAATGCTATCATTTTGGGACTTCGCAAGTTGCGGTTTTGGGACTTGCGAGTACACGAAAACTCATATTTAATTGCCTTAGGTGCCGAAACACTGAAATGTTCTAACCCATCCACACGCTGTCATTTTGAGATTTTTCGAATCGGGGTTTCGGGACTTGCGAGTACAATGGAACTCGCACTTAGGTACCCTAGGTGCCGAAACATCGAAATCTCCTAAGTCTAAGAGGACCATTCTCTCTCGTGCAGGGTTTATCAAACTTACACCATAAAATTCCCCGACAGATTCGTGGGTAAACTTTAACAAGGCTGTCCCTATGGGAAGATCTATTCAGGGCATTACTTGAAACAAATAAGGTAGTAAATTTCCCAAGAACAGACTTGAATACTGAATCCATTCAGCATATACATACATATAAATATAAATATATATATACGTAAGTCATATGTGGTCTTTCCAATATAAGCATGCAGCCACCATTTCTGATCAAAACACCATACAGACAATTTCATACTGAAATCATTCATAATTTCACAAACCATGAGCATACATGTCAGAATATTTAAATTTAAGATATAAGATATAACACTTATCAGAAAACACCAGGTGTGATGCAACTACCGAGAGGGGTGCTCTTTTCCACACAACCATAGGCTCAGTGATTTTGAATGAATTTACCACTAGCCACCCTCGAGCTTAGACCACGATGCCATGATACTGAGTCTTTGTTCGTCAGAAGTTGAGAATGAAGGTTACTCTCCTTCTTCTTTTCTCATCAATCACTCTGTATATTTTCCAGAGGCCTTCCGATTTCTCCCCTCTTGTGATCTCTATCGCGTTTGTGCTCTTCCACACCTCTTTCCTGCCTTTTCTTTTTCGGCGAGGTTGTGTGTGGCACAAAATTCCCCGTGGTGGTCAGGTTTGAGGCTTCCATGGATGGGCCGGTTCACCCCCATCCCTCATTAACTCATGAGGAGCCTCTTCACCTACCAACCTGGCGAGTAATTCATTTCGGGCCAATGAAGACCAAATACGGTTTGGTTTGGTGGAAGTTAATGCCACCATTCCAAGTGCCTTCCACCACCTTTCTTTAGCCATCGTGGTCTCTTTTTCAGCACATCCCCCTCTCAGTAGTCCTGTAACATATATTCATAACATTATTTACATTCATTGACCTTTTACTAAGGTCCATTCAAATCACACATTCACATCTTTGAGTTTGCCATAGTTCTTGGCCAATATAGTTATTTTTATAGACTAGGGGAAACAGGGTGTTACATAAATACATCAAATCGCTAAAATGAGAAGAACAAATAAGGAATTACACTTGAATGCTCAGATAGGAGAATATGAGATAGACTATTTGGTCCTTGGCTTAGGGTCAGAGGTCAATGTCATGATGAAGAAAACTTGGGCATTTATGGGAAAACCGAAGTTGATCTATTCCCCTATCAGGCTTAGGATGGTTAATCAGCAAGTTGTAAGTCCCTTTGGCAGTCTGGAACATGTACCTATGGACATCGACAGAGTAAGAACATTTGCAAATTTTGAGGTAATTGAGATAGTTGATGATAGTTGTCCTTACGTTGTGCTATTAGGAATTGATTGGGATTTCAATAATTCCACTATGGTTGATTTAAAGAAAAGATGTATGACGTTTGAAAGAGATGGCCTTAGGTTCATTGCACCTTTAGATCCAGATGAAGGTCAACAATACATAGAGCCCATCAGAGAAGAAGACCGCACATATGAAATGAAAAACATATACAAATTAACAACCAGACAACAAGATTAGATTAATCCTACAGCCGATGGAAACTTAAGCTGGCGAAGTGACAGCGCATGTTCATCAGACTCAGAAGAAGCAATGGAGAACTGGCAGAATAAAATGTATGAAGTATCTACAATAATATGTGCTAGATTAACCAAAGAAGTTCGTTGGATCGGCACAAGAGTAAGTAACTTACCCACCTTTGATGGTCTAAACCCTTTAGAAACCTTCTTGTCAGACTTTGAAGAAAGTGTACCAATGCAACATAGATTTTTGGCAATGGATGAGGCCCTGAAAGCAACTCCAGCAAGATGGTGGGGGACACACAAAAATAGCATTACAAAATGGGTACAATGTCATACCTTGATGATAGCACAGTTCTCAGCACAAGTAGGAGGCTGTGAAGTTCAATACAGATGTCGAAGTTGCCCAAAGGACCATGTGTGAAGTTGTGAGGAAGCCTGGAGAAACATTCCTCAAGAACAGTGGGTGAACAAATTCATTAACACACTGGACATGACACCTATCAACTAGTACCTTCAAGAAGAGTTGAGCCACATCACTACAGATTGGGAAGGTATGACTCAAAATTTTGTAACCACCTTATTATTTGAAAGTCAATATCCTTTAGTATATCAAGCACTGTAGATTGTAAGACATAAATTTTTTGAGTGGGCCTCTAGCCTCCCTTTGGAGCAAGAGGAGGACGAATGGATTGCACCTCTTCAGAAATTGCAAGGCTGTTACAACATCAATGCTGATGAAGATGATGATCCAAGAAAGGTGAACATCACAGAATCAGAATGCCAAAGAGATGTGGAAGGCCTAGGAGTTGAGCTACCATTCATTAGACAACCAATCAAGATTAAGAAGGTCAATATTGGAACAGAATAGACAACGAAGCTTTCCAATGTTGGAGATTATTGGGATACTGCCACTATTGACAAGATTACAAAATTATTGCATGAATATCAGGAATTGTTTCCAACCAAGTTCACCGATATGAAGGGCATTAAAGGGCCTATGGGAAATATGAAGATCCCTTTGAAGCCAGATGAAATACCATTCAAACAGATACCCTACAGACTGAACCCTAAATATAAGAAGAAAGTGAATATTGAGCTCGACAGAATGCTAGAAGCAGGAATTATAGAACCTATGGAAGAATCAGAATGGATTAGACCTATGGTGGTGCAAGACAAGAAGACATGAGGGATCAGAATCTGTGTAGATCTCAGGAATTATAACGATGCCTATTTTCATGACCCCTTCTCTATGACATTCACTGACGAAGTGTTAGATAATGTGGGAGGCCAGGAAGTATATTCTTTTCCAGATGGATTTTCAGGATACCATCAGATATGGATTGCCAAGGAAGATTGCCATAAGACCAAATTTGTAACAGAATGAGGGTCCTATCAGTATACAATGATTCCATTTGGATTGAATAATTCCCCAACCATCTTTTCCAGGGTGGTGGTTGAAGCATTCAAGGAGTTTTTACGTAAATTTCTAGAAGCATATTTTGATGATTGGACTGTCTTTAGCTTATTGAAAAATCATATTGAATGTCCAAGGCTAATGTTGGACAAATGCAGGCAGTGTCAAATTGCCTTGAATATGAAGAAGTGCATCTTCTTCTCACCATTTGGAGTTCTCTTAGGTCATATTGTATGCAAGAAGGAATTGTTGGTAGATCCATCTAAAATTGCCATTATAGTTGATCTACCCCCTCCTACTTCAGTCAAATAGCAGCGCACTACATTGGGACACACATGATGTTACATGAAGTTCATTAAGGGATATTCCTAGATTACAACACCCATGGAGAATCTTTTGAAGAAAGAATGTCAGTTCAGTTGGATGGAAGAATGCCAACAAAGCTTCGACACACTAAAACATAAAATGGTTACTATGCCTATTATGGTTTTTCCAGATTGGAGCAAGGAGTTTCATGTGCATGTCGATGCTTCTTCTATTGCTTTAGGAGTAGTGTTAGCACAACCTGGTGAAGGTGATACTGACCACCCATTATCATTTTCCAGTAGGAAGCTATCAACTACTGAGATTAATTACACCACCAATGAGAGAGAAGGGTTATCCATGGTGTATGCAGTGCAAAAATTTTGCCACTACTTGCTAGGAGGACACTTTAAAATGTTTACTGAACTCTCTGTGCTGAAATACCTAGTCAACAAGCTAGTGTTGGGGGGGAGAATATGTAGATGGATTTTTCTATTTCAATAATATGACTTTGAGATCATAGTAAAGCCTAGAAGAATGAACAAAGGTCCTGGCCACTTGTAGAGGTTGGAACATGGAGAAGATCCCACTAGTTTGGAGGATACACTACTAGATGCATAGTTGTTGGCCATTAGAAAGATTGATGACCACTTCGCAGAGATAGTCCAGTTCCTATCAACAGGAATGGCACCGAGTGAGTATACAATCCCCTAGAAGAAATAGCTAGTAGTGTGTGCTACAGAATTTTCACTTATAGATGGACATCTATACAAAATGGGACTTGGTGAGATATTGAGAAGGTGTATTATAGAAACAGAGCGACCATTGATCCTCATAGAATCTCACGAAGGCATCACAGGAGGACACTATGCAGGGAGAGAAACTGTGCATAAGGTTCTTAAAGTTGTCCTTTGGTGGCCTACCTTACACAGAGATGCCAAGGACTATTACCGCGCCTGCGATGTATGCCAAAGAGTTGGGAAGCCATCTAGAAGAGATGAAATTACATTAGCACCACAACTGAACCTGCAAGCATTTAAGAAATGGGTCATCGACTTCATGGGACCTATAAACCCACCAGGAAAATGTACAGGAACAAGGTACATAATTACTGCGACAAAATATTTGACTAGATGGGTTGAAGGAAGAGCAGTCAAGGACTGTAGTGCTACTATAGTTGTGTGCTTCATATTTGATGACATCATAACCAGGTTTGGATGCCCAAAGATCATTATGAGTGATAAAGTCACACATTTCATAAATAAGACTGTTGAAGCCTTAACTGAGGAATTTGCAATCCACCACCAGAAGAGCATGCCTTACCATCCACAAGAAAATGGAACAATAGAAGCATTTAACAAGATCTTGGAGATAGCGCTAACGAAGATTTGAAGTGTGAATAGGGATGACTGGGATTTAAGAGTACCAGCAGTAATGTGGGCCTATAGAACCACTTGCAAGAAGCTAACAATGAAGACCCCTTTTAAGTTGGTGTATGGTCTTGAAGTCGTTGCCCCAACGGAATATTTGGTACCAAGCCTAAGAATTGTTGCCTTTACAGATATGGATGACACTGACACTGTTCAAGAGAGGCTTGCACAGTTGGTCGAACTAGAGGAAGAAAAATTGTTGTAGGATTTCACTAGTAGGTACAGAAGGAAAGAGAGAAGGCCTATCATGAAAGACACATCAAGAAGAAGGCATTTAGACAAGGTGATCTAGTACTGGTATATGACAGTAAGTTCATCAAACATCCTGGGAAGTTCATAATGCATTGGCTTGGGCCATATGAGGTCGCTTATGTTACAAAAGGAGGAGATGCACAGTTGAAGACTTTAAAGGGAGAATGGAAGGAAGGATTAGTGAATGGGAGCCAGCTGAAGTTGTACTATGACAACCAACTGCCTCATAGCTCTAAGTAAAAGCATAAGGAAAAGGGTCTAGGTACCAGGTGTAGTTGAAACTAGGTACCAGACACAGAAAAGATAGTCTGCACAAGGAAGGAAGGAGAGGATGCATAGAGCAGAAAGCAAAGGCTACACTGCACAACCTGAAGTCGAAGTAAAACAAAAGAGTCAGATCTAAAGTGCCTCAGTACAAGTCACTGGTGAGTGTTGGGGGCTTGTTGGCCCTTGGTTATGGAGGTAAGAGAAGAACAAGGAAGAAAAGGAAAAATGTGAACTTCATGGAAGACACAGTGAATGTTACTTGGTTGAAGTGAGAAAAAGAGCAGAAAATACGGTGCGAAGTCTGAGAAAGAAAGTTGTTGGACGAGGAGACCAAGGATGACAGATCAACAAGAAAGAAGGATCATGGAAAACTCGACAAGAGGAATGAGCCACCATTAGATTATTTGGAGCACTTCACGAGAAGGAAGGAAAGACAGGATGGCAAAGCCTTGAAAATGTAGGTCAAGTTGACCTAGGGTTTTAGACACCTAGGTTTCATCCTAACGATGTCGGTGAGTGATTTTAATGTATAAACAAGAACCTATATGAGGGAAGAGGGTTTGTTAAAGTTGGTCCTAGTACGTTTAGTAGTTGTTATCTTTGTTAATGTGTGATCAAGTGAGGATTATTGTGAGAGAGGGAAGTGCTGAGTGAGGAGCCTTCTGGTATTGTAAAATCTTTAGCTAGGTGTGAACATCAACCCTGCAGCTGGGTGCACAGGGAGGGGAGAGATAGAGAGAAGAAGAGAGAAGATATGTTGGCTAAGAGCACAGATCATAACTGTATGCTTTCATCTTAATATATCATAAAGCACAATTCTGTGGACGTATCCCTAGAGAGAGGGTGAACCACGTATATTTTGTGTTATGTGTGATTGATGCTCTATTCTTGTCATTTGATATACTGTTATTGCATTACTATGTTAGATCTGATAGATATATCTTGCACAATATACCTTAGGAAGATAAAGAATACTAGATTGCTATGTGTGGATCACTTCGAACCCACTTTACATTCCTTTTGGTTGTATACATCTCTGTCCTGCAACCCCCACATAGCTACTTCGGGTGAGACTGCATCTGCTTCTTAGGTGTTTTTGAAAGGGCCAGTAGCTAGGTCTTGTTGGTGCGCTCTTGGAGCTGAACCCTCGGTCTGCCCCTGTGCCAACATTATGTTGGTTTGAGGACTTGTTCAAGGCTCTTGATGACAACTTTTTCACCCATCCATGGTCTTGTGTGGTGACCTGAGGACTTGCTCATGGTGCTTGAGATAAATTATATGGAATAGAAATTGCATTGATTTCATCTTACGATTTTTTTTGTGGTTCTATATAAATAATTGAGGACCTAGATGTCATATTCTAGGGACCAATGGCTATGCACAAGGCTATAAATTAACCACAAAACATGGCCTTTAGTATAGGAGGTCAATATCCTTAGAGTGATATATAGGTTCCATTAGAAGGTTTTTTGCATGACAAGTGGGTCTCATACCATGGTTCGGGGGAGAAATCTAGGGAATTATTCCATAAATTAATATTATTGATCTAATGTGCCACAATCAAGGCCTTAAACCACAACATAGACCCTTTAAAGTGGACCTTTGGCATACAAGTGGACTACAGTCATGAACCTAAGACCCATCCACGATGATGAAGAAGACCTCATATTGTCACCCATATTCAACTAATTGGATGCCAAAGGCTCCCTAGAGAGGACTCGTGTCATGGTTTTTAGGTGTTTTCAATGGTGGTTCATGAGCTCGAGAAGGTTTAGTTAGGGATTTATGCCATTGTTTACAACTTGCCATGTTTATGCCTCTACACCCATTTTGAATGTACAAAACCTAATCATGATGACTATATCCCTCTTCAAGGCCAATTAGTTTATGTTATATTGGTTTGAGGACTTGTTCAAGGCTCTTGATGACAACTTGTTCACACATCCATGGTCTTTTGTGGTGACCTGAGGACTTGTTCATGGTGCTTGAGCTAGATTGCATGGAATATAAATTGCATTGATTTCATCTTATGAATATTTTTGTGGTTCTATATAAGTAATTTAGGACCTAGATGTCATATTCTAGGGACCAATGGCCATGCACAAGGAAACAAATTAACCACAAAACATGCCCTCTAGTATAGGAGGTCAATATCCTTAGAGTGGGATATGGGTTCCATTAGAAGGTTTTTTTCATGGAAGTTGGGTCTTAGACCATGGTTCGGGGGAGAAATCTAGGGAATTATTCCATAAATTAATATTATTGATCTAATGTGCCACAATCAAGGCCTTAAACCACAACATAGACCCTTTAAAGTGGACCTTTGGCATACAAGTGTACTATAGTCATGAACCTAAGACCCATCCATGATTATCAAGAAGACTTGATAATGTCATCCATATTCAACTAATTGGATGCCAAAGACTCCCTGGAGAGGACTCATGCCATGGTTTTTAGGTGTTGTCGATGGTGGATCATGAGCTTGAGAAGGTTTAGATAGGGATTTAGGCCATTGTTTCCAACTTGCCATGTTTATGCTTCTACACCCATTTTCAATGTACACAACCTAATCATGATGCCTATATACCTCTTAAAGGCCAATTATGTTATGTTATGTTTGTTTGAGGACTTGTTCAAGGCTCTTGATGACAACTTGTTCACCCATCCATGGTCTTGTGTGGTGACCTGAGGACTTGCTCATGGTGCTTGAGCTAAATTATATGGAATACAAATTTCATTGATTTCATCTTATGAATTTTTTTGTGGTTCTATATAAATAATTTAGGACCTAGATGTCATATTTTAGGAACCAATGGCCATGCACAAGGCTACAAATTAACCACAAAACATGCCCTCTAGTATAGGAGGTCAATATCCTTAGAGTGCGTTATGGGTTCCATTAGAAGGTTTTTTGCATGACAGGTGGGTCTCATACCATGGTTCAGGGGAGAAATCTATGGAATTATTCCCTAAATTAATATGATTGATCTAATGTGCCACAATCAAGGCCTTAAACCACAACATAGACCCTTTAAAGTGGATCTTTGGCATAAAACTGGACTATAGTCATGAACCTAATACCCATCCATGATGATCAATAAGACCTCATAATGTCACCCATATTAAACTAATTGGATGCCAAAGAATACCTGTATAGGACTCGTGTCATGGTTTTTAGGTGTTGTCGATGGTGGTTCATGAGATCGAGAAGTTTTAGTTAGGGCTTTAGGCCATTGTTTCGAACTTGCCATGTTTATGCCTATACACCCATTTTTAATGTACAAAACCTAATCATGATGCCTATATCCTTCTTAAAGGATAATTAAGTTATGTTATGGTGGTTTGAGGACTTCTTCAAGGATCTTGATGACAACTTTAGAGGTAAGTTTTTTCCTCTAAGAAGAATGTGGGTACTATTATAGGTTAGTATGCATAGGGGATGGGTATCTTAAGGCACTTTCTATGGTCAAGTGGGGAGAATAAATCATGCATATATATATATATATATATATAACCACCACATTAAACTTAAACAAATGTGAAACTAAAGATCATTTGCGCACAAATGTGGACCTAACCTCATTGATTCAAAAATTCTAAAGACTCAAAGGAGGGAGGGGTTGGAGAGGAGCTATATTCCAATAATTATTTGGTGCTCTTCCCACTATAGCTACTGAGAAAAACCCCAATCCGAGGAGCAAGGAGAAGAGCTTGTGACTGATCTGAGCAGAGAGAAACCTCGCGACTAATATGAGAAGAGAGAAACCTCATGACCTGTGGATACTGAGATCGAGACTGATACTGAGGGCCATATTCTGAAACTAAGACCAAGAGTTGTGCATGAGACTATCGAGGGAAAGGAGGGAATTGAGGGCTATATGAGACTGAGACTGAGACTTTCACGTGAGACTGTCAAGGGAAATGAGGGAAATAATGGTATGTTATTTAAGCTACCCTAACCTTTCTTTCAATGATATCTCATAGTTTCATTGATTCGATCCGGGTGAATACTGATAAAAACCCATTGAATACACAGTGCCCTCAGAATTTCCTATGATTTTACAAAAAAACATTAACCAATGTGCCTTTTAAAAATACAGCTAGAAAATCATTTGTATCTTCATTTCTTGGATGTCCTTGGGACTTAGGCACAGGTGTGATTGGGATAGACTTGCAGGGCCATCTGATATCGAGACCGAGACTTGTGTACGATACTGTCCCTCAAAATTTCCCATGATTTAGAAAAAAAAAATGCCTAAAATAAAAGCCTAAGGTGTCCCCAAAAAACCTATTCTACCCTAACCCTATACTACCCACATGCTCTATTCATCACTTAATATTGGATAGGTTCATGTGCGAGTTGCTCAAGTTTTCCCATAATGAATAAATTTTGTAGTGGTGAGAAAGGAGGAGTAGTATTGTTGAGGACATGCTCATGGATTTCCTCTCCTTTTGACTCCTCCATTGACTCATCCTCTTGAGATGCTATATCCTTTGAACATACACTAGAACCATGAATCTACAATGCCATCTCATCTTCGTTTCTTCCTACTCTTGAGAGGAATCTAGCCACCTTTTCCATTTCTTTGTCAATGCTTTTCTTAGTGGGTAAATTGTCCATATCGTGGAGGTCAACGGGTGTTCCATTTTATTGCTATTGGTGCACTCCTATATATGAAGGGGTTTTTTGTTCTACTTCATTCCAAACTAGGACTCCCAAGACATAAAGAACATAATCGTGTAGATCATGATCCCAAGAAATCAAAATTTCGTGGGGTTATGTTTCCCATGTATGTCATACATTGATGATTGTTGTGGTTGTGGGAATCATGCTTCATTAGTTAAAATCCAAAACCCATATGAATTTGATCCCAAAACCCATATGAATTTTCTTCATTAAGAGTGTTTTACAATGAAAAACATTTTAAGAGTTGTTCCTAATTTCACATGCTTACTATTAATCACTTTCATAGAATTGGGCCTTTACTAGAACTTTTTCAAACACAATTTGCCTCATTTGTTAGCCAACATGTGTTCCCTCACTTTTTCACTCTTTCTATAACCAACTATAAAAGGATCATAAATCAATGCATTAGATAGATGCACTATTTTTATTCAATCATAATCCAATCAGTTTATGATTGCTTGAATATGTTGGGTCTATAAGGCTGATTGTAAATTGCATTTGCATTTATATTTGGTTTGCTAGATGAGTTTTTGGAGTTGTGGCTCCCATGACCCCAAAAGGAGATATGACAAATGACCATAGATGTATGAAGGGGTGGGAGAAGGGAAATAATAATGTTTTATTTTCATTTTAATGCAGAATTAGATTAATTTTCCAAATTATACCAAATAGGCCATTTGTACTTGGATGACCCAAATATCCAACCAACTCTATTTCCTTTTCCACCTAATTTGTAGCCTCACTTGAGCATATCTGAGATAAACCTTATTGTTCTACCCACTAATGATGGATAGAACCCTAATATTACTCCATATTTCATTGGTAAAGATAGATTGGGAAACCCACACTTGGATCTTGTTATCATGAGAGCCCCTAAAATTGCACCCTTTGATTTGATTATACTAATTTTAAACCAACTTACCAAATATGTATAGGTCCCCACTCTTTTACCAACTATTATTGATAAAGGAAACAATTGAAGAGTATGCAAGTTCCATCTATGCCTCTTTAGGACCCTTAAAATGGTCCTATGCCATTCTCTATTATTATGAAATTCGGTGATATAACTTCCATTGTTGATCATGTTTCTATCTGACCCATGTTTCTATCTAAACCCACCACATCCGTTTTTACTTCACCACTCAATTGTTAAAATATGATAGGATGATTATTTAATTTGAGGATATGCACTTAGAGGTATATGTCCCTATGTATCTTTCTTTGAGTACCCGTTTCCCATTTCCTTTAAATAATTCTTGGTCATCCACAAGGTGAATCCCCCGTGATCGTTATGAGTATTTAATATGTGTATTGTGGTCTCTATAATCATAAAAGTTTACCATGTTAGAATTGATGACATTTGATTTAATTTTGTATAGGTGTACTAAGTGAACTATGGCATTTGCATGGTATTTTTAAAATTTGGTTCATTTTGCTTCCATTTATCTGAATAATTAGCTCATATTGTTTGTCATTAGCAGTATTGCACACATAATAATCTATAAATAAATTATTTCTTTGCTTAAAACCTCTTTCTCCTTCCCATAGCTAGTTTTAATCAAAGTTGAAATTCTTGCATTTCATTTTCCTCTTGCATGGTTTAAAGACTTGAGTCAAAACGCCATCCATTTCACGACCACTCCTTTGAGTAACAACAACCTAAAATCAAGCACTAATTAAAAATTCTCTAGCAACGTTTCTAGGGCTCTTCAAACACATCTTAGCTTAGGTGTAGAGCTTTGGAATAGGATTATGATAATAAATTTCCAAAGCTGCTAAACAAACATAAAGCCTTGAGTTAGGGAGTGAAATCTAGTTGCTATATCACTGACTTTGGGAAGCCCTTATAACAAAAGGGTCAATCATGAGGTCGCATTGGGGCCCTCAGAGTAATCAACCCTGCTTTGTTAGTCTTGGTGTCAATTGTCAACCATCCCCCCTCTACTTTGGTATAGTAGGTGGTACCATAGAGGCCATAATATTTTAGACTTCCTACATAAGGTGACATCATAGGGACGATGGTGTTGTACCTAGGATCAACGTTGGCTATACTCACTCAGACTCCTTGGAGGGTTGCCCACTTCTCAGTGAGGTAACTTGCACCAGGGAACTAGTTCGTTAAGCAGGTTGTCAACGTAAATTTCCCAGCCATCGAAACTCAACCCCATCATGCATCGATTCTTAGATGTTGGATTCCATCACCAACTAATGCTTCTTTGTGAGAAGGTTTATTTGCATTCTTGACTCCTAGATTAATTAGCGTGTGTTGTTTTTTCTCCTTAGTTGGACTTAGGATTGAGTTTTTGTCTAATGGCATCAGTTCTGGGGTAATTCCTCATTTGATCAATACAAAATATGGATACCATTAAAATAAAAGGGAATGAAGAGGTAACAAATAGCTCATACCTAACTTACGTCTTATAATTCTCCAACATTGTTATTTGCACTTATTGCAACGAACACCAAATGGAATGGTTTACACAAGTTCATGACCGACAAAGCTCCATCTAATGCAAATGAGCAATGTGATTGGAGAACTCAAAATATTATCATAAACCCACATCTCACATATTTGTACATGCACCATAGATTCACAATATTTCATGAAGAGGTCCGAGAAAAATGCCTCGATGCAAACTTGTCCACATCAGAATTGTCCATGTCCTTGATGGAAATATATAAAAATCCTTTGAAGATATTTTAGTCCTTGTCCTACTTAAAAAGGATGATCCCATTCTGGAAGTGGTCAAAGACTACTTTTATCTCCCCTCTATTTGGTAAATGTTACTTCTTATACTAGCCTTCCCCTACAATAGGGAGTGTTGTGTCCCTTTTCTCGAAAATAAGTGAGGTTCCTCTTCTTTGTCTTTGGCATCCTACATGGTTACTTCCCAAAGTAATGCCTTCTCTAGGGTTTTACCTCTATATGATGGGGCCATTCAATTTAACATTATTTACATGCAGGTAGGTTAAGTCACTGCTCATGATCCCTTTCCCCATCTCCACCATTCCGTATTCCTCCAAGGTGTTGAGCTAGAGTTCTCACAAGTCCTTGATATATTGTGAGGTCCTCACATTCAACTCACTAAACCTCCCTCTTAGCTTGAAACTCACCTCTCTTCCAAGCAATAGGAAATCCCCTCCTCTTAGATCAATAGTTTTTTCCCTTGATCTGACCCTCCCTTGGCCTCTTCAACATATCCCCCTTTTGATGGAACATATATCTTTCCTTCTTTCTCTCAAATGGTTTCTCCACTCACTATCCATGGCCCAATTGAACCTTAGGTCTCCCCATAAACCATCCCATTATCCCTTAGATCCATGATTCTTGGTACATATATATTTATGGTTCCTCAAACTTTACCTTTAAATTCTATCCTTGATATATTCTAAACAAGCAAAGTAAATGTGTAGCAACAACAATTAGCCCCTTACAACCAAAACTTTCCAAACCTTAGCCAAGGAATGTTAATGTCCTACTCCAAAAAAATCATCTCCATATGTAAACCAAGTATTCATGTCAACCTATACACAATCTAAAAACCAAGCATTCATGTCAAACTCTACACAACCCATAAACCAAGCATTCATGTAAACCTAGTCTACACAACCCAAAACCTGCAAGCATACATCCAACATTCTCCCAACCTCTTGGACAGGAATACATGCAGCCTCAAAACTCTAACGTTTAGGGAAACTAGAATCTAATCATGAACATGTTCAACATTCCACCCTCTTTCATCCATGTTATATGACCACGTACTCATCCAAGTATGGGAGGTGAAGGTGGGAATATACCACCATTCGATTTTCCTCCAAGGTGTTGAGCTAGAGTTCTCACAAGGCCTTCATATATTGCGAGGTCCTCACATTCAACTCACTAAACCTCCCTCTTAGCTTGAAAATCACCTCTCTTCCAAGAAAGAAGGAAAACCCTCCTCTTATATCAATATTTGTTTCTCTTGATCTGACCCTTTCTCGACATCTTCAACATATCCCTCTTTTGATGGAACATATATCATTCCTTCTTTCTCTCAATTGGTTTCTCCACTCACTATCCATGGCCCAATTGTACCTTGGGTCTCCCCATCAACCATCCCATTATCCATTAGATCCATGAGTCTTGGTACATCTATATTGATGGTTCCTCAAACTTTACCCTGAACTTATATCCTTGATATATTCTAAACAAGCAAAGTAAATGTGCAGCAACAACAATTGGCCCCTTACAATCAAAACTTTCCAAACCTTAGCCAAGGAATGTTAATGTCATACTCCAAAAAATTCATCTCCATATGTAAACCATGTATTCAAGTCAACCTATACACAATCTAAAAACCAAGCATTCATGTCAAACTCTACACAACCCATAAACCAAGCATTATGTAAACCTAGTCTACACAACCCAAAAACCTACAAGCATACATCCAACATTCTCCCAACCTCTTGGACATGAATAAATTCAGCCTCAAAACTCTAACATTTGGGGAAACGAGAATCCAATCATGAACATGTTCAACATTCCACCCTCTTGCATCCATGGTATATGACCATGTACTCATCCAATTATGGGAGGCACAGGTGGGAATATAACACCATTTAGTTTTCCTCCAAGGTGTTGAGCTAGAGTTCTCGCAAGGCCTTGATATATTGTGAGGTCCTCACATTCAACTCACTAAACCTCCCTCTTATATTGAAACTCACCTTTCTTCCAAGAAAGAGGGAATCCCCTCTTGTTATATCAATAGTTGTTTCCCTTGATATGACCCTCTCTCGGCCTCTTCAACATATCCCCCTTTTGATGGAACATATATCTTTCCTTATTTCTTTGAAGTGGTTGCTCCACTCACTATCCATGGCCCAATTGAACCTCGGGTCTCCCCATAAACCACCCCATTATCCCTTAGATCCATGAGTCTTGGTACATATATATTGATGGTTCCTCAAACTTTACCTTGAACTTCTATCCTTGATATATTCTAAATAAGAAAAGTAAATGTGTAGCAACAACAATTGGCCCCTTACAACCAAAACTTTCCAAACCTTAGCCAAGGAATGTTAATGTCCTACTCCAAAAAATCATCTCCATATGTAAACCAAGTATTCATGTTAACATATACACAATCTAAAAACTAAGCATTCATGTCAATCTCTACACAACCCGTAAACCAAGTATTCATGTAAACCTTTACAAAACCCAAAAACCAAGCATACATCCAACATTCTCCCAACCTCTTGGACATGAATACATACAACCTCAAAAATCTAACGTTTAGAGAAACTAGAATTCAATCATGAATATGTTCAACATTCCACCCTCTTGCATCCATGGTATATGACCACGTACTCATCCAAGTATGGAAGGAGAAGGTGGGAATATACCACCCTTTGACCATAACATCGCCCCCATATGTTGCATACTCAAACCAAAACTTGAGCTCAATTGGAGATGTCAGCCATTTGAGATGTCGGTCTACATGAATGTTCTCGAAGCATGTACTGACTAGAGGGCCCATATAATTAAGTCCTTTTTATGATTTCTCTCCTAGGCTTATAAAAGATTTGTCCCCTTCTCTCTCCTTAGATATTTCTCGCATTCCTTTGAGAGAGGAATGGAAAGCCAATATGGTAAACCAGTTCTTGATTTAGATCCATCGCAATGATTTCACCATCAAATGAGTAATTTTTGATCCTGTATTTTCCTTAACATCATAATAAGTCTTATCTATCATTTCCTTAGTGTTATCACATTAATATGTCCTTAATATGTCCAAAATCAAGAGGGATATCACATTACATTAGGTGGTTGACCACTATTCCGTAGTGTGAAATCTAACCATAGTGCATATTGCTTGCATGGATAAGTGAGTCGAATTAAGGTGCACCCACCTAGAGATTCATACCCTTCACTAAGTTGGGAATCCACTGCATGCATGAGTTCCCCTACTAATATTGGTAATTTCACCCTAGTCTAATTGTGCATCCAAAACTAAAGATATAAAATATTTATTTAGAACTTTGAATATAGAAAATAAAGTTCAAAAATTGGAACTAGGACGAGGATGGACTACTCACTAACAACACGTGCACATGCAACTGAAGACACAACCAAACAGGTACCTGTCATATATTTCTTCATCGAGTGAGGAAAGCTTAGGACAAATATAGGTAAATGCGACTGCATCTAGTAGATATGATAAGCAAACAAGGACTAGAGGTGAAAAAGTCAGAAGAAAATTTTGTCGATGCATGGAATTGTTTCTTGCCAAAGGAGGATCATGCTCTTATGATGATGAGATCATAGGATACATAGAGGTGCCACTCAGGTATAAGAATCTGGTGAAACAATGGGTACCTAAGAAACTACCTCCTATAGATGTTGACTTCATTGTCAACAATAGGACATATCACATTGCACCATCCTCCTTGCATGGCACGGGGCTATTTTCCATGGATGGAATAACTGTAAAATACAATATAGTAATTGAATTGAGGGACTATGTTGGACCATGTTACAATTATAATGATTGGAAGTGGCTGGTCTGGTACATGCGAAGTATGCGGAGATATGCACTCGCCACAAATTATATACAACTAATAAACAAGGATAAAAATAAGGAAGCGACTATCTATATTGATGGAAGGCCTAAATCTTTCAAAAATATCGCAGGGTTTATAAACATCACATGACCCAAGACAACAAACAAGCAACTGAATCACATATATGAGAGATGCGAAGAGAATTGGGTAGTCCTATGCGCAATAAAAAAGATAGCTCACAGGGAAGAGTTATTAGTAGATTACCATTTGAATCGAATAGAAACATCGACTAATAATGTGTGGGTACTTATGCAACACCTCTTTAAGA
>JZKD02S1286947.1:185520-198035 GCA_000966675.3 Picea glauca | reverse complement strand
AAAAAAATAATGAGTCATATTTACATCAAACAATATTGGGTCCATTACCCAAACCTTTTTGCTACGGGGCTTTCTTCAAGGGTTGACATCAATGACAACCAACCTTAATCAACAACCTAATTTAGATATGAGCCATGACAAGCACCTCTAGACATCCACACATCGGTTAGACTCTACATATGGTGACATATATGAGGCTTATGATGTGGTTGACATGGTTGCATTTCCTGGAGGTAGATGTGTGACAAGCACGGGGACCCTTCCATGCACATTTTTGGTCGACGATAATGGGATTCCATTAAAACATTTAAGACTCCCAAGTAGTTTTTCATATTTTAATCATTTCATGTTGTTCATATCATACACAAATCATCTAGATTATTAATTTTAAATTAATTATCATATCTTTTTGTGTGTAGGAAACGACCATTTTTATAGGCACATAGAGAGTAAGGACTTATTGATTTTTGGGGCAACCTTACGCATGAGGTGGAATTTCCATAGTTCTAACCCCAAAAAGAACTTATGGATTATCTTGAAGGCCTCTTTGGAGTAGACATGTTTAATAAAAAAGTGATCACCTCTGCAATGGGAGAATATTTAAAATATACGTAGGATGTTTATGGATGAAGCTTGGTAGGTAATCCTAGGTATGAGCATCCTCCCTCAATTCCAGAGAGGGAGTGGAAGGCAATCATTGATGATGAAAAATAAAATATTTTGAAAAAATCAGGAGAAAAAATAACTGGCACCCCAAGGTAAATTATAATATTTTGATTTCAATACCATCTTTATTTTTCTTTAGATCTAAATAAAAGAGTGGTTATATATAACATACTTGAAAATTTTGATGATAGGTTGCCTGACACTTCGAAGGCAACCAAAGCAATGATTGTCAAACATGGCCAACAAAAGCTAGGCTAGGGAGGCTACTCGAGGTTATAGTCACGAATCGTAGGTACCCAAACATCTTAACAATATTATTTGTATCACCTTACAACTTTCAAGTAATTGCGGCCAAAAAAATTAAAAAATCATACCCTTATGCAATGCAGGGCGACGACTTCGGAACTGAAACCACGGAGGAAGACCTCCAACTTGGTTACAAGTATGGTTATAAATTTTTGGTTGATTGTAGGAAAAGCATGGGGTAGACCCCAAGATTTAGTTTGCAGGATAAGGTAAATACAAATCAGTCCACATTAACCTTTCATTACTTATAAAATACTTAAATGTTTGATATCATCCATAATTTAATGTCTTACTTTGTTTTAATCAGGGGAGCAACACTATCAATGAAACCATTAGTACTGAACAACAAAGTGTTGAGAGTAAAACATGGTTAGAAGATCATGGTGCTCCCTAGCATCCCCATCCTAGTGGGGTGCAGCCCCAAGATGTTCCTATGACTTACGCCCACGATGGTAAAATGGTTATATATTAATCATATACTTAATAATTCTATACTTATAAATTTTGACGTTTCAATGGCAAAAAATGTCATAGTTGATCCTCCTTGACCTGAAGATCAGGTGAACAGGGAAACCATTCCAACAATTCCGACTAGAGGACCAGGTAAATAATTACATTGCAAAGTTTTTTTAATATTAATGAACTACTTCAATGATATTTAAAAATTGGCCATATAAATTTAATATTTTTTTGTTTTTGTAGGTGATGTCCCCTCACAGCAGCCTCCACGTCGTGGGTATGAGACCAAATGAGCTTGACGTGGAAGGATTGAAACAACATCAGATATTGAAGAGCACCCAGTAAACGAAGACATGGAGATGGATGAATTACTTAAGAACTGGAAAACACAAAAGAAGACTAAAATAAATTGATGATGTGTAATAATTTTATAAGAGAGTTAGATGTACATTATATAGTTGAACATGTAATGATGCATATAATGCATTGACATTATGGGTACTTTTTCATCTGATAATATACACAAGGCTATTTCTATGGCTTGTATATATCTGTGAATGTAATTTTATTATACACTTAATGATAATTTCAGCTTCTCTTAGTCTTGGTATATATTGATTCAATACTCATTGGTTCTATTGGTTCTATTGGCCTTGACATACAATTTTTGCATCAATTTGTGGCTCCATGGATATCATCCTAGCGATTTGAAGGCATTGGTAAATGTGAAATTTAAGAGATTGAATTATTCAAGTTTGGATTTAAATTTTACATTCTTGTTTGTTTGTGGGTTTCAAGAGTTCCAAACTTGTATCTATTTGTCTTTTAAGAATGGTAATCTCTTTGTATTTTAAGATATAATGTGAGAATCCAATAAATACTTGGTGCCTTGTTCTTGGGATATGGAGTCTAGGCAACAAATAGAACTTGAAAATCAATAAAGAAGATGTGACAAAACCACCAAACAACAAGTTTTATCAGTCAAGGACAGATCTGATATATATGTAACAACCATATGAAATTCTCAACAAACACAAACCAATACATCCATAAAATTCTTGCACCCACATAAGATATCAAATATGATATTAGAGTAAGAGAGATGACCTTCTATTGAATGATCAACCCTTAAGCTATCTCCTTTAGAAGGGGCACAAACTATCTCAATTGTTTTGTTTTTTTTAAATAAATATATGTTTGTTGGGTCATATCAAGAGTACAAATTCTCTTTGATATCTCATCAAAAGTTAAAATTATTACAGTAAATTCCTTGCATTATGAAGAGCATGAATAATATTTTTTTTAAGTGACAAAGTACGAAGAAAATTCATGCTTAACCACCTTATCAAGAACCCTACTAACCTCCTCAATGTTTATTAATTCTTGCAAAGACCATCCTTTAATGTAGTAAATGTTACAACATTAGGATTGTATCCCTTGGACACCATCTTGTCCAAAACATTGTAAGTTGCCTCCCCACCTACCTTCTTCACTACTTCATTTTTTCTTCCTCCAATTGCATGTGAACCAAATTATTTACAACACCCATCTCTTTTAATATTCTATCCAATATTAAACTGTCTATATAAACCCAAATGTCAACAATAATCGTTGATCCAAGGAGTTAAAAATTCATTTTGACAGAAATACATTGGTATTCTATAGCATTGGCACAATTTAATAGATAAACAAAAACTCCTATTATTGAATAGGCACCCTAATCTCTACAAAGATTAATTCATGCTAGTATCACATGATTTTCATAACTTGAAAGAGAGAGAGACCTCCATTTTTTATTTTATTTTTATAACTTGGGACTTGAAAAGAAGTCTAGTTTAGTAAATCAAGGTTAAGGCCTTCAGAATTTGTCGATGTTATTGGTGATTATTTACATATAATATCTATTGTTCATGAGGAATCAAATGTCTCACTTGGATTGAATCTTCAAGAGTTATTATTGTTGACTGCATCACCTTCATAGTCATCTCATTCAACACCCATACGGTGTCTTAGAAAGTGAAACTCTTAGTGGAAACCACAAGACAAATAAGTGGAACAACAATTCCATAAGTGATAACAAGCTTTGCCTACCATTTATCCAAACCATTGTAGCACATCTTTGCAAAATCAAACAATGGATATATATAGAAATGAAAAATAATCAAGCACTAATGTTTATTTGAAGGCCAATCGATTTTGTTCTAATGCAAAAAAATTTAGTGTAGTCCTCAAAGGCCCACATAATATATGGCATGCATCCATATCAAGTAGAATTTTCTAACTAGATTATAACCATTGGTTGCACAAGGGGCCAAGGGGCCAATAATGGCTATTATCTTTCGATCGAATGGTACAAGGGGCCAATCTTTTGAGGTAATTGTTAATGTTATTATTTCACTTCCTTCATAAGCATCAATTTGCAAATTGTCCTAGGAATTATTTTCGCTATACTCTAATCGAACCTTTATCTAAAAAAGTATTGGTGATTCCCTATTCCTCCTACTATGCAAAACCAACCTAGAATTTATGGCAGCCTTCCAAAGTTTTAACCGTTAAAGGGGAAAATTGGATTAAAGACTTATTGTAAGGCTTATAACATCAATTTGGATTATGCACTAGTGATGAATCAATGGGTGTATTGTATGCAACTACCCTATTTCTTTCAACAAAAAAATGGAGATTAGGTTACGAGAAACAATCACAAACATAGTTCATTATCACAACTGTAGATTTTAGAAATTGTGCGTAATCACTCTATTGAATACATTGCAATAATTTTGTGTATACAATGTATTATCAGAACTGTAGATTTTAGAAATTGTGTTTAATCAGTTTATTAGATATATTTACAAGAATTTTGTGTATAGCGTCTGCGAGTTTTGTAATTCTTTTTTAATGTGTAAAAGTTCTTTGTGTGATGTATGCAAATGAAAAATGATAATTGTAGTTTAGTGTTTCATTATTTTTATAGTGATTATGTTGTAAGGAATTTCACTATGACCCAATTATAAAGTGTCATTAGTCCTATTTGTTATTTTTGAATCTCCATGGCCATAAAATCACTTGTCAAGATCAACATGGAAGTTTTTGCATTAGTGGTAGTTTTTTTTTGTAAATAAAAAAGAGAGTTTCCTATTATTGAGCTTTTAGGTTACAAAAATGCCACATGTCAACAGTTTGCCACCTGTTCTACCAAATTAGTAAAAAGTGGAACAGGTGGCAGACTGTGATGTCATTAGTCAAAATGGCTATCTGCCATCTTCCTTGCCAAATGAAAACCAAAGAAGGTGAGGGATTGAGTTCTTACTGAACTGTTCTATGCATCTAAGAAAAACTACCAACTGATCAAATATGATAGAATTGTAAAACTGCATCATCGCAGTGCAAAGAGTTGAGTTGAGAGTGTGCGAGGTGACCATAGCAAATAAATTACACATTAGCACTTGGAGACATGTTGTTCGGAGAATTGTTGAAGGGGTCATCCCTGGGATGGAGCACGAAAGGCTTTGCAAAGGTCTGGAAACGCTGAGGTGTAGGTGGATTCGAGAATATACAATAGAGCATGTCAATCCATTGGTACATGAGGGTGTCCCAGTGTATCTGGTCATCCATCTAGTTCTTTAGCTTGAAGACGAGCTCCAGCTACTCTAGATGGAAGAAAGGTGGTGGAGCATGGAAGAAATCAGGGAGATCCATAAGTGGTGAAGGCACCAAGACTGGGTGGCCCTCCACCTCCACGCCAAAGGTTTCCATAGCCTCCACTTCCTTGACCTCCTCTGGCATTGTCCCGACTTGGTTGTTTGTGTTATGAATTGAGGCCACAGAGTCCAGATGGAGGAATTCCTATGGGAATTCCTCTGAAATTATACATGTGGCCCTTTCCATGGCGGCTGGGGGGATTCCAATCATCTGGAACTGTGAAGAGGAGGGATTCCAGAGGAACCTGGATAAGTTCCTCTGGAATCTCCTCCTTAGCGTATGTTATTGGCGGTGTTATTCATTTCTCCAATCATTGATTCCAAACAATGGACATGGAACGCTCCTTTGTCAGGTAGCTAGAGTATACCAAGTTGGCTTGCACCTCGACTTGCCTCTTTCCCTTGGCATGGAAAAGCGAGAAAGACTGATAATTCACTGGGCAATCTTTGTGAGAGTCCATTGGATGAAAGTCCCGTTCTCAGAGCGGCCAGGGTAATGGAGTGCAAGGGAGAAATTGAGCCAACCTTGTCTGAGCGAGAGTGATAAGCCAAGGTCTGAAATGACCAGTGTGCTGATCCCCCCACTGCAATTACACCTTATGGCCGCCATATTTCTCATGCGAGGGAGCTATCCTCCCCTTCTTGGTAAGTAATAATGTTCTCCCTTCATTCAAGAACGAGGTGAAGGTTGTCGACCTGCCATATTAATGGCTTGGGTTTGGGGCAGGCTACATGGCCTCTCATTGCTACATGGCACCCCATCCGAGATGCATTAGTGGTAGTTGTAATGGTGGCGGTATCTTCTAAATTGGGAGACATAATGAACTCATCTAAGTGATAGTGGGTCTCTACCATATAAAGGCTTTGCCTTTATATTTTTTTTTATTCAGTAGTTTCCTTAGTTTATATTATGTTGTATTGATAATATACAAATTTCAAAACAACTTATTAATAATGAGACACCAACATTACCACATTCAAACTCTTGTGTTTACATAAGAATATTTCAAAGTGATAGAAATACTATGAATAAGGGCATCAATTTTTATATTTTTTTTAAAATAAATGTATGTCATTGTATCAACCCTTACCAAGCTTCCTCTATATATGCATGTGTATCTTGATTTATTTGTTTTATATTTTGTTTCAAATGATTTATTCCTTTTATATATTTTGGTTCAAATGTTGGTTTGACTAGGGTGACATGTTGACATGAAGAGATAGTTCATGGTTTGACTAGGGTTCATTGCCTCTTAACATGAAGACAAAGTTCACGGTTCGACAAGGATTCACCACTTGATGGTCACAAAAAAAAGGGTGATCCTCATATTGAATGCCAATGTGTTAAAAAATGTGAGAGTTCATGCTCGTTTAGGGTTTAACTAGGGTTCGCCATCAAAATGTGTTAAAAAAAGTGGGTTCACACTCGTTTAGGGTTCAACTAGGGTTCACCATGTGATGGCAACATAAGGGTGGTTATATAACTTGCAGACTAAATGCTAAAGGGTTATATTCCACAGGGTCCTTAGATGCCAATGTGTTAAAATAAAGTGAGAGTTCACGTTCGTTTAGGGTTCAACTAGGGCCTGTCGTGTGATGGTGACATAAGGGTGGTTATCCAACTTGCAAACTGAATTCCAATGTGTTATATTCTACATGGTCCTTAGACTGAATGCCAATGTGAAAAAAGAAATTTAACGAGTTCAAGCTAGTTTAGGGTTCAACTAGGGTCCACCACGTGATGGCTACATAAGGGTGGTCATCCAAATTGCATACTAAATTCCAATGTGCTATCTTCCACATGGTCATCGAGGGAATGTATCCACTCACTGTGGAGGTTATTTCACTCTTAACATCAACTCATTTTGTCCTTGTAGGTCATATCAATGCCACTTCCAGAGTGGTTTAATACTTGATTTGTGGCATACAAATATCACAAGAGGATGACTTGCACCCTTCATGGTCATAGGTGAATTTCAAACCAAGTTCATTTGGCTTGATGGATTCTCACATTCCATCATCATTTCCTTTGTTCATTTCACAACACAAAAATTATTTGAGAAGAAAGAAAGAATATCTATCTCTATTTCCTCTGGTAACACATTCTTCATTGGTTTAATTGATAGAGGTGGAAATAAGAGGTTAAACCCTTTGCCTTCCCCAAGGGTTTGTGAGTAGAATTGAAAGGCAATGGTTATGGATTTGGGTTTCTAATAAAAGGGGATCCCAGTTTTTGAAAGGCGACATTTATGGATTTTGACACGAGCTTTCATTTTCAAGTATCCTTTTGAACAGGGTCCAAATTTGTTTTTCTCCTTTTTAAAATATTAGTTAGCTTTTGGGTTGAGAAAAAAAAAAAAATTGCAATTGCAGATGCAAGGTTTCTATTTACCAACAAATGTTGTCATTGTAGGTTTGTCTGACAACAAATGTCATTGGAGATTGCATGGTTTTTAGACATACAGGGGTTCTAGGGTTTATCAGTTGCCTATATTAGGCTCAGTGCCTTGTGCAAAGTTGTGTGTTCGTGTTAAGGATTTTTTTTCCTTGAAAAATATCCTAGGTTTTATTACTAGAGAAAATTGTCTAGCTTCCATTCTGATGGCATTGGTGTTTCTCATTTCATTTGTTTTGGTTTTAAGGCCAAGCTCCAACATTTTTCTCAACGTAGTTAGGGTTATATTGTTGGAAGTTTGAAATAAGATGTTTGGTTTTCTTATTTCATTTGTTTTGGTTTTAACGCCAAAGTCTAACATTTTCCTTAGGGTTCTATTGTTGGAAGTTTGAAATAAAATGTTTGGTGTTTCTCATTTCATTTGTTTTGTTTTAAATCCAAAGTTAAACATTTTTCCTCAATGTTGTTAGGGTTCTGTTGTTGGAAATTTGAAATAATATGTTCAACGATTATTTAATTGACTACATTTACCACAATTACTTATTAGTAAACTTGTGTTTTATTAGTGAATTTTTATTAATGAATGTTATAGATGTTTGGCAATTTTTTTGCTCAAAAATCCTTTTTAGAGACTGTACACTTTTGGTTATAATTGTATGCAGTAAATACTTTTCACATTCACGAAACATATATCATAAACATATAATAAGATCTCTTGAAATATTGCTCAAACAATAAAAGAATGATCAACATACTGTGAATAAGGGAATCAAATTTTATTTTTATTTTTAAATAAATATATGTCGTTGCAAGAGAGACGAATGTAAGGATTCTTTCTATGAAATAGCTACTATCGAAGAAAAATATTTGTCGATAGTATATCTATTTCATCACAAGAATCCTTACAGTCGTCGCTCTTGCGACGATGCCTTCGATAGTTGATTTGTCACAAGATTCTTCACCTTGTTGCTCTTGTGACAAACTCCCTAACTTCTTGCTCATGTGATGATCTCCCTACCTTATCGCTCTTGTGACGATGTCCCTAAATTGTCTCTCTTGCGACGACATCCCTACATTTTCTCTCTTGTGACGATCTCTCTACCTTGTTTCTCTTGCTACGATTTCCATTCCTAGTCCCTCTTGCAATGATTTCCCTTCCTCATCACGCTCGTGATGATTTCCCAACCTTGATGCTCTTACGAAAATATCTCTTCTTTGTCGCTCATGCAATGATATCCCTTATTTGTCTCTCGTGCGACAACTTCCTTGTTTCATCGCTCTTGCGACATTTTTTCAGGTTCGTCGCACTTGCCATAGCACATGAAGCAACCTTTGGGAGACCCAAGATTCATCGCAATATCTACGACATAACATCACAAGAGCATCGAAAGAGCCATCGCAAAATGACCCAAATTTACTAGTGTGAAAAGGATGAATTTTGAAATATGAGAGATTACCTTGCAAAACTGTTTTGGTGGAGCAGTAGTCAGAACTACCTCTGATATCTTATAGATTTGACCTCCCAGAGTAATAATGACACTACAGGGTCTTGACTCATAGACATCATGATGTTTCCACATATATGGTTGGCCTAAAACAACATCACATACATCAAGAGGGGAAAAATCACACACTACCTCATCCTTGAAGGGCTAGATGCCATAGGACAGGTGGCACTACTAGCTGACACAGAGATCTTGTCTCTGGTGAAGCCACCCGATCTTGTAAGGTTGTGGGTGTGGTGTTGTTGATAATCCAAATTGTTTGAAAACCTTAGTTAAGATGAGGTTCTTTTGGTTGTCATTATCAACAATGAAATGCAACGAGCTCCCCTTCACCCACATTTGTGAATGGAAGAGGAACTCCCCCTCTTCAGGATCTACTAGTTCTTCTACTTGAATTGTTGTGGTCACAATAGTAGCAGTGGGGACTGCGTCGATGATCTGTCTGTTTTCAATATTTTCTGGATCAGATTCTAAATTAGGGTTTGGATTCATGTCTTTGACCTCGGCCACCAATGACTACTTTGAGCGACATTCATTGGTGTTGTGCCAGGGGATTTTGTGGAAGTCACACCACTTCCCAATGTCATTCTTCGTCTTTCCTTTACCCTTATTGTCATGTGTCTTGGACTAGTTGTCTAGAGGTTGTTGGTTAGGGTCATCTTTACCATGCTTTGGTTGTTGCATATTTGCAGACCCGAATTCCCATTTTTTCTGGTGCCTAAATTTCTACTTGATTTTGACGGCATATCGATAGGAAGCTCCCAATGATGAGATCTTTAGGAAATCCATTTTGGTTTGGATGTACCTATGCAGAGCCCCACAATATTTTAGAAACAGATGATGCTCAGAGTCTTTGATACCTAGCTTGGTGTGCAAGGTATGGAAATTATTTGTGAACTTTAGCATTGTTTGGTTCTTCTCTTACTGTAGTGTGAAAAGGATGAATTTTGAAATATGAGAGGTTACCTTGCAGAACTGTTTTGGTGGAGCAGTAGTTAGAACTACCTCTGATATCCTATAGATCTTACCTCCCAGAGTAATAATGACACTATAGGGTCTAGACTCATAGACATCATGATGTTTCCACATATATGGTTGGCCTAAAAAAACATCACATACATCAAGAGGGGAAAAATCACACACTACCTCATCCTTGAAGGGCTAGATTCCATAGGACACGTGGCACTACTAGCTGACATAGAGATCTCGTCCCTGATGAAGCCACCTGATCTTGTAAGTTTGTGGGTGTGGTGTTGTTGATAACCCCAATTGTTTGACGACCTCAGTTGAGATGAGGTTCTTCTGGCTGTCATTATCAACAATGAAACGCAACAAGCTCCCCTTCACCCACATCTGTGAATGGAAGAGGCACTCCCCCTCTTCAGGATCTACTGGTTCTTCTGGTTGAATTGTTGTGGTCACAATAGTAGCAGTGGGGTCTGCGTCAATGATCTGTCTGTTTTCAATATTTTCTGGATCATATTCTAAATCAGGGTTTGGATTCGTGTCTTTGACCTTGGCCACCAATGACTATTTCGAGCGACATTCATTGGTGTTGTGCTAGGGGATTTTGTGGAAGTCACACCACTTCCCAGTGTCATTCTTCATCTTTCCTTTACCCTTATTGTCATGTGTTTTGGACTAGTTGTCTAGAGGTTGTTGGTTAGGTTCATCTTTACCATGCTTTGGTTGTTGCATATTTGTAGACCCGAATTCCCATTTTTTCTGGTGCCTAAATTTCTACTTGATTTTGACGACATATCAATAGGAAGCTCCCAATGATGAGATCTTTAGGAAATCCATTTTGGTTTGGATGTACCTATGCAAAGCCCCACAATATTTTAGAAACAGATGATGCTCAGAGTCTTTGATACCCAGCTTGGTGCGCAAGGTATGGAAATTATTTGTGAACTTTAGCATTGTTTGGTTCTTATCTTACCGCAGTGTGGTCCATCTCATGTACTGGTATTCATAGTTATCAACATGATAGTATTTTTCTTTGACTGCATCCACAAAAAAATCCCAAGTGGGTTCGACCCCATATATTCCAAATTCCTCTGTGGAACTTTTCTCCCAGTAAGTTTCTCACCAATGTTTGACATGGGGGAGAGCCTTGAGGAGTGCGAAGGTGATCTTTTCCCTGTCAGAAAAATTTTGATCAGAGAAATAAATTCGAATAGATTTAACCATTTTTCTAGGGCATCCGCATCTATTTGACCTTCAAATATGGGAATATCAAAATTAAGTTGTACCTTGAAGGGAGAGTTTCCTCCAAAATGGCCTCTTGATGAAGACGTGCCTATTTCTATCAGTAGGAGTTGAAGGATGTGTGAAAAATTCTCCATCATTTGGTCCCTCTGTCACGTGAGAGCTCTCTCACGCAACAGGTTAATAGAATCTTCTTCTCCGCTATTTTTATTTTCTACCTCCATTGAGGGTTTCTTGGGCATGCGAGAGTGATTTTCATCAAGATATACAAGCTCAATACCCAATTGTCTATACTCGTACCTCGTCGGGGAAATGCGCTAAAAAACGATCAAGAGCATCCTGCTTTGATACCAATGATTCAGATTATTTTCGGAACGAAATGAAAGAAAAGATATTAAAATGAAATACTCATGAAAATTTCCAGAAACAGATAAATATAGCAATACTTGATTTCTATTAATGAAATAATTGTAAAGAGATGGTAAAAATACAGAGTGCAAGACTCACTAGAATGGTGGTGAATTTATCTCTGAGAAGAGATGTGACGACTACGCTCATTCACCAGAAGATGATTATAATGAGGCTTTGAAGGTCATTTTATGATAAACATGAATGCCAAAACCCTAGACATCCAAAAACCTAACCCTAGGAGATGAAATTCCAAAAGTCATATTGGCCCCATTTGGTAGGTTAGTACATTAACTTCCCAGGGTCATAACTTTTGCATACGATCTTCGTTTTAGGCGTGTGATAGCCTGTTGGGAAGGTATTTTTTAGAACTACACATTATGTCGTCAAACTCGAACTTAGTCTACAATTTGATTGTGGTACGCCAAAAAAACATTTTTTGGGGCCCCAAAACGGCCCTAGAAGTATTGAAATATGTGTTGACATGAAAATATACAAAATAAGCCAATTGGATTAGGTGGGAGGCTACCAGTATACACATGGACTATTTTTAGGGATTCAAACAACCCCAGAAGTGTAGAACCCGCAATTATAAAGAAGTACAAAAGAACCTATTGAACTAAAAACTGACAAGAGGAGCCAATTGGAATTGGTGGGTGGCCACCAATATCCACCCGGATCACTACCATCGCAATCTGCATCAGTATATGCAGTCAAAGTAAAATCTTATGTTTTTGGAAACCATAAACCAAACTCCAGGTGATCCGGATTATTTTCGGCACGAAATGAGAGCGGAGATATAATAAAGAAATGCACAGAGATATCGCGTATATCCAGTAATATAACAGAAATATATCAGAGATGCAACCA
>JZKD02S1286947.1:127411-144153 GCA_000966675.3 Picea glauca | reverse complement strand
CCTAAAATATAGGAGACTAGATAATGACTAAATATGACTAATAAAAAAATAAAAACCTTAGGAAAAATAAATCCTAAGTGTGTGTGAAGTAACTCCAATAGGGATTGAGTCAGTTTTGATACGACATTATTATGGCTTTTGTTGGGAGCTCTGTGATTGTGCAGTCGACTATTGAGTCTGTAATGGGAATTTTAGGGTTAGATCATGTTGTGCAGACCAATACATGAGTCATAGAGACCCATTGTAAGACAATTGATGATATTGATAATATAATGGAATGTTTTGGGTCCTAAAATTTCTTTTTGCAGTGATTTGATATGATGTGCATGAGTCTATGGTTTTTCCACGCAATTGTTTCATTCTATCTAGTTAAGTAGTTTATCATTGTTTATGGATATCTTTAGGATCTGTTACATTTCTTTAATTAATGTTAAGGTAAATCTTATGTTGTGTTCTCTCTGTCTCGCTTCATCATTCTAGTCTCATATATGCCTCGGGTGAGACTTATTTCTCTCGTGGAAGGATGAATATGTTGATGTATCTAGACTACATTGATGCCTTATGTTGGAAATCTTAGAGAACCCTCGTTTCAATCTTGCACTAACAAATGGTTCTCTTGTTGAGACCTGAGATTTAAAGTGAGTTTTTAGAGGATGTCTCATCATATTTACAAATATGATGTTGAGAAATGGTGGGAAAGAAGGTGTGATGCATTTATACAACAAGAATCAAGGTTGCGACACAAAATTTTTAGGGATTTGAAAAGCACTGTGTTTTATTCAGAGCTTTCTAGTGATTAATACAAAATATTTTGGATCAGGTTCCCCGAAGAGGTATTTCAGTGGTTAGATCACCCACAAGAAGCAATGGAATACAAGGATCGATTCAAAAGGAAATATAACTGGACCAATGAAGGTTTAGCGACTCTTCACCATTTAAATCATATGATTTATCGTGTTGTGAATTTTTTGGTACAGACTATTCTAGAGTGTTATATTATCGAATTTTCTACCTACAACCACTGAAATTTTTCCAAGGCTGAAGAAATATTTTAAAAAGGAGCTAGAGGAATATTGTTATGATAAATCCCCTGGTGGATCAAGGTTTTATTGGTAGAAGAATGAATGTTTTGTGTTCCTTCAGCTAACATGGCATCGTAAACCCCTTCGCTCAGGGGAGGGTGATATATGAGAGGGTTCATGAGCTAGGTAAAGGAATATTTTCTGGGAGATATGGGGGGTCCTCAAAAGAAAAATTCCAGGGACGAATGAGCTCAGAAGAGGGTTGGTGTTCTTAAAAAGAGGTGGTTGAAACAGATGAGAAAAGCGATGAAGATTTATGACTAGTCATGGAGGGAGATCGACTTTAAGAGTATTCATAGGAAAGAGTTAGAAGAGTTGTGAGAGTTGAAGAGACGAGGAAGGTTGGCCAGCTCATGGTTGAAGGATAAATTTGGTGACAAAGGTGAAGGTTCTGGAAGAAGCATACAAGAGGAAGGAAGTTCAAAATATACAAATTAAAGAGTAATAATAAGCATCACCATTGAAGAATAATACTCAGCGAGAACCTCTTAAGAAGTTGCGGGAGAATCAGAGCTTGCAACACCAGAAGGTGTTGGATTGGATTGAGATATAAAAACAACATTGCAAATGAACGAGACCCCCCAGATAAAACAATTTCACTCCAGCGGTAAAGGAACCAACCCTGAATCACCCATTTCCCCAGTGCCATCTATAAATTTGGTAAATTCTATAACAAATTTTTCTGTCAATTCTATTATTTCTAATCCTTCAGGTCCAACATATTCAAGTAGTAGTAGTAGTGGAAGTGTGACAAGTTTTTTAGTTTTAACACAACTGGGACCATCATGTTTCATTTTAGTAGGTTTCCCAAATCCCTCGATGGCAAATCAACATGCAGGATCTCTCACTCAATACCCTAAATTTTGGGGTAAAGGTGATGCGAACATTGAACAATGATGGTTTCTATGTGAAGCCATCAGGAGGTCTCGTGGAACCTTATATGAAAGCAAGTTAGTTTAGTTCCATACTACCTTAAGATTTCGGGCTCTTGAGTGGTACATGAAGGAAATTGAGCCAGGGGCTCAAAGGAAAGTTTTTCACTTGCTAAGGTGAAGTAGATATTTATAGAAGAATTATAGCTTTCTCAATCCAAACAACAAGCTCTCTCCAAGTTGTGGGAGATAAAGCAGGGGGATGGTGAGTCCACTTGGGAGTACAACCAGAGGTTTAAATATGTGATAAGGAAATTAGAAAACCCTATCCATGAGGATCATTAGAGAGAATGGGTCATTCAAGGGTTGTTACCTTTGAGACATATTCTTCTAAATTAGCAAATGGTAGCCACTTTGGGAGAAGCATTGGAGTAGGATATGAATATCGAGGCTATGGAAGGTTATCCAGGGAAATTCAAAATCATTAGGTCTATGTAGGATGATAATATTGTGCAACTGCAGGGCCAAATATCTACAATCACTGAGAAAATTAAAATGTTATCCCTTTCGAAAGTGGGTTGAACGCAAGTCTAGTGTACATTTTGTTACATGGAAGGTCATGTGGATAATGAGTGTTTGATAATAAGGGGTATAGGGCCTTCTAATATAGATCCTTCACTATTTGGGATAGTATGATTAGTTTCACGGCTTGTTTCTACAACGTCTTTCCATGGGCCTTTTCAATACTGTTGGCATCAGAAGTCACTCCTGGATTGTAGCAGGAGCAGAGCCCAATGCCCATCAGTTTAAGTGTCATGATTTGTTGATAAAGGGTGATGAATGGAAGTAAACTCAGAACAATATCGTTCTAACTCAGAAAACTGGGTTGGAACAGCTAAGAGAGGTGAGGTCTTGATCTAATTTAAGCCAGTAATTTTGCATAGTAGTGAGTGAGTGTAGGGAAAAACAAAGGAAATAAAGTCTTCTCTAAACATCCGGTCTTCCAGCAGCCTTTAAAAAGGGGGGAAAAGTCACAGATATGAGATTGTCTCAAATCTGAGAAACTTCAAGAAAAATTAAGATGCTACAAAACTAATATAATCAAACATACATTATATAGTCATTACAACACCCAACTAGATCATCCATGCCCGGGCTCTTAAGATTCAGAGGAAAAAAAGAGAAGAAGATGATAGCTTCCATTCAACAAGAAGTCTCAAATATCAATCTATAATCAGGGAACTAGAGGCCTCGTTAAAGATTTACAGTCGAGAGCTCTGCTCTACCATCCATCCTTAACAAAATACAAAAGTTGAGTATATATACTCAGAGCAACTCGCCACCTTGGCAGCAGGAGGGTAGATGAAACATTAAAATCCAACCTAGCATGTGCAGGCTCCTCTGGTCAGACGAGGACATCAGATCGGCATGGCTTCTTAGGAAAACCTGCACACAGGACGATCTTGGATAGACTGCCTACCAGAACTTCCATGCCTTACATTTAAGGAGTGAGGCGAGGTTTCAACCACCTCCTCCTACCTTTATTTACCTCTAGCAAGGATCAAGATCAAGGCTGAGTTGAATTGGCACCTAGAGAATCCGACGATGCCTCCTACAGCTAAACCCGATGCTTCGACCCTTTAACTATCTCTTTCTATCACCCCAAGTGACCATGGGCCATGACCCTACACCTATCTTCAAAATCACTTTTCTCATTTCGTGTTTTGGCGATTCTAGATGCAGTGGAGGAGCGACCCCCTGTATTTCAAAGTCTCAGTACTCGGAATGCCGAAATGGCTAATCATTTCGCATTTTAGGGTTTCCTGATGCAATGAATGAGAGACCCCGTGTCTTTTGAAGTCTCGGTAGCTGAAATACCGAAATGGCTAATCATTTCGCATTTTGGGGTTTCCTGATGCAATGGATGAGAGACCCTGTGTCTTTTAAAGTCCCGATAGCCGAAATGCTGAAATGGCTAATCATTTTGCGTTTTGGGGTTTCCCGATGCAGTGAAAGAGAGACCCCCTATCTCTTGAAGTCCCGATAGACGAAATCGCGACTAAGACTGATCAGGTGCCATGTGTCCTAACTGGATCGGACGACCACGATCATTTCGTGACTACGTCCATAAGAGATGATCCCATGCGCTAAACCCCATGCAACTCTATGACTCAAGCTTACCCGATGAACGTCGATCTACTCCATCTATGGATCATTTCCGTTAAAAACAAAATGCCCTCTCACTTGATTTTAATCCTAAAATGGACTTCTTCTGTGTGCTGCGCTTGGCTCTCATGATTGCATCCTTTGAATAAAATGCATTTGATGGGTTTTTAAACCCCATTTCTACGCATTTACACCAAGGGCCTGAAATCAGAGAGAAACACCCCCCTCACAAGAATTGACACTAACATTAGGCTCCATGGGGGATAGAGTCGTCTTTGTGATGCTCTAAGAACTCCTTCTGTAGTTCCAGTTGCTTTCTATTGGGCTATGGAGTCGAGCTCAAAACACCCTGCTTAAAAATACATGTCGATAAGTGAAAATAAAAGATAAACACACATGCTCCAAGGATATTATTTATGTACGGTCCTAAACTAATAAATTCCTTTACATGGGGCTAGGTGAAAGCAAACTTCCACCATAGCCAATCAAACAACTTCCTGAATAGAAGCTCCTTCCTTCTCTCAATGATCACAAACAAATGGTGTAACCGTGACAGCAGAATGGTTACACTCTTCAACTCCTCCTTACAGGCTGAAGTCAAGATGAAATAGGGCGGCTCCAAATTGTGAAGGAAATACAACTCCATGTATTCCTTCACAAGCTCATAGGACTAGTGGCAAACTCTAGAAAATGGGCGATAGGCAGCCTCCTTTGCTACATATTTGTTCATGTGTGGCTGAATATCTCTGATAAGCAGAGGTGGGTGGATATATGATGTAGGCTGACTGATCTTAGGTGGTGGTTTCTCACTAACTGGATCTGCGCCTTCTGTAAACTGCATCTTTAGCTCCTCCTCCTCTTCTCCATCGCTCTCCCAAGGATCGGATTCATAATCATCATAAATAGGGACCATGGGAAAGCTCTGCTTGTTGTCATGTCGGTCAGTGTCTTCATAGTGATCAAATGTAGGATAAGCTTGTTGTTCATCATCACTAGAATATTCATGAAAAAACGGTTGCCCTTCATTTCTATGATCAACCTCCAGAATAGTAATCCCATCGAGAATATAACTGTCAAAAATATCCATTTCAGGGACAGCGGTAACTGCTGCTTCTGGCTGTTCAGACATAAGATTTTTCTCTTTAATCCTAGGTAAAAATATATCATGGGCAACCTCTTGAAGGAAAAGCGAAGAATCCTTTTCCACAACCATCTCTTCTTTAAAAACTGGAAGGTCTTCGTCATCATAAGCCGGGTTGCTAGGAACTTCTGCTTCAACCCTATATTCGGGAGAGCCATCTACTATAGACAACATCTTCTCTATAAACTCATAATTCTCACAAGAGGCATGTTGATCTTTATGAACATATAAAGGAACAGATGTATCTGAAACGATGTCAGATTCTTCCGTGCTAGGGATAACATAATTAATATCATCCAACGCCTCTATATTTTCATAGCAAATTCTTTCCTCCACAGTAAAAGCTTCATCACAAACATGGTCTTCAGGGCCAACAGAGGCTTTATGAAGCAAAGAAAACTCATCACAACAGTTTTCATACAAACACTCAGCTAGGAAGTAATCTTTACAAAATGAATTGAAAGTAGTATGAAAACCTGTCAAAGAATGGATGCTTGCAGTGGGAAGAGATCGACACCAATCAAGAGCAGCTCCCTTTAATGAATACTTAAAAATCTTAAACTGGACATCTTTGTGCATGATATTAAGTCAATGAATAAGCTAATGAAAGTCTAGTAAATGCTCAGCTGGTACCTCCAAATTTTTTTCTTGAAATTCATGGAGAATATCTTCCCATTCATCTCTATCTGGCAGTGGATTAGGAAAACCAACTATCTGGGAAAAGTCATAGAAAGCCAACCTTTGAGCTAAGATATTTTCCATATTGAATTAGTGGAGTCATCGATCGATCCTCAGATCATGGATTCGCCAGGTGAAATATGTGCATCTTTGAATGTGTCTGGTCTTTGTTCACCATCAGAGGCCATATCCTAACATTGTGTCCTCCCAGGAAACTTCTCAAGTTGGGAAAGAAGTGGTTGAAGCCTTCTTGAAAAATCTCCTCTGGGTCAGCTTTCAGGTCTGCTAAACATAGCCATAGTTGAAACAGTGAAGTGGAAACAGTGGACTCAGCATAGTGGAGTCGCTAGGTGCATAGTAGCAATCTTCAAGGGCTCTGATGCTTGATGCACCTTCACAATCAAAGACTCAATGTCGTTCAATCCCGGGGAAAATCTTCAACTTCGTCCCCGACAACGGTGCCATAAATGTTGGCATCAGAAGTCACTCTTGGATTGCAGCAGGAGCAGAGCCCAATGCCCATCAGTTTAAATGTCATGATTTTTTGATAAAGGGTGATGAATGGAAGTAAACTCAAAAAAATATTGTTCTAACTCAGAAAACTGGGTTGGAACAACTAACACAGGTGAGGTCTTGATCTAATTTAAGCCAGTAATTTTGCATAGTAGTGAGTGAGTGTAGGGAAAAAAAAAGGAAATAAAGTCTACTCTGGACATCTGGTCTTCCAGCAGCCTTTAAAAAGGGAGGAAAAGTCATAGATATGAGATCGTCTCAGATCTGAGAAACTTCAAGAAAAATTAAGATGTTACAAAACTAATATAATCAAACATACATTATATAGTCATTATAGCACCCGACTGGATCATCCATGCACGTGCTCTTAAGATTCAGAGGAAAAAAGGAGAAGAAGATGTTGGCTTCCATTAAACAAGAAGTCTCAAATATCAATCTATAACCATGGAACCAGAGGCCTCGTTAAATCTTTACAATCGGGAGCTCTACTCTACCATCCATCCTTACAAAAATACAAAAGCTGAGTATATGTACTCAGAGAAACTCACCACCTTGGAAGCAGGAGGGTATTTGAAACATTAAAATCCAACCTAGCATGTGCAGGCTCCTCTGGTCAGACGAGGACATCAGATCAGCATGGCTTCTTAGGAAAACCTGCACACAGGACGATCTTGGGCAAACTACCTGCCAAAACTTCCATGCCTTACATTTAAGTTGTGAGGCGAGGTTTCAACCACCTCCTCCTACCTTTATTTACCTCTAGCAGTTATTAGGATCGAGGTCGAGTTGAATTAGCAACTGGATAACGGGGCGATGCCTCCTGTAGTTAAACCCTGCACTTCAACCCTTTAACCAACTCTTTCTATCACCCCAAGTGACCACAGGCTATGACCCTATGCCTATATTCAAAAGTGCTTTTCGCATTTCGCATTTCGGCGATTCTAGATGCAGTGGAGGAGTGACCCCCTGTCTTTCAAAGTCCCAGTAGCCAGAATGACGAAATGGATAATCATTTCATGTTTCAGGGTTTCCCGATGCAATGGATGGGAGACCCTGTGTCTTTTGAAGTCTCGGTAGCCAAAATGCCGAAATGGCTAATCATTTCGCATTTTGGGGTTTCCCAATGCAATGGATGAGAGACCTCATGTCTTTTGAAGTTCCGGTAGCCAAAATGCCGAATGGCTAATCATTTCGTGTTTCGGGGTTTTCTGATGCAGTGGAAGAGAGACCCCCTATCTCTTGAAGTCCCGGTAGCCTAAATCGCAATCGAGCCTGATCAGGCCCATGTATCCTAACTAGATCGGATGACCACGATCATTTCGTGATTGTGGCCATAAGATATGAGCCCATGCGCTAAACCCCATGCAAATCCATGACTCAAGCTTACCCAATGACCATCGATCTACTCCATCTATGGATCGTCGTTGTTGAAAAAAAATGCTCGCTCACTTGATTTTAAGCCCAAAATGGACTTCATCTGTGTGTTGCACTTGACGCTCATGACTGCGGCCTTTGAATAAAATGCATTTGATGGGTTTTTAAACCCCATTTCTATGCATTTACAGCAAGGGCCTGAAATTGGAGAGAAACACCCCCCTCGCAAGAATTGATGCTAAAAAATACCATGCCTTCCTGAATAATCAAGGAGGTCAAAGTAATGAGTATTGTGAGATCTGCAGAAGTCATGGGAATTCTCTTATGCATTGTCCAATTTTACAAAATTAAATTCCTACGTCGAATCTCATGTATTGTGTGTTCCATGGTTCACCTTCACACAACACTAATCAGAGCAAAGCTCTTTATTCCCTCGCAGATATATTAGATCGATCTGCATTCAGGATCAATGAAGGACCTCAAGGACCTAGAAGGGGTCATGTAGGTGGAGGAGTATATCGGGGAGGACGAACTGGCGGAAGAGGACCAGTTTGTTGCTACAATTGTGATGAGTAGGGACACTTGGTGAGAGATTTTCCACTTCCAAAAATACCTTGGTGTGAGCATTGCAAGAATAAAACCCATGCTACATAAGACTGTCTAGACAATATTGTGAAATGGGAAGACTGTGCCAGGCAAAGAGGTTCCAACCTAATAAATTTTGAACCGATAATTATAGTTGACATAGAAGGGACTAATATTAATATCATCACTACATGAGGTGCAAAACCTGGTGCAGATGCAAAAAATCCCCATCAACTAAAAATTCAAAAGGCCATCCTAGAAAACACCAAGTATGATCCTACGCAGAAAAATGAATTCTTTAAAATTGTAGTTGATATGTTTAAACATATGAAGAGTTCTCCAACACCTGCAGTTGCAAACTTAAGCTTTAATCCAAATCTAAAGAAGGTAAAGGTTGCCAGAGAGTCATATGCTCAGGTGGATCCCTCAGGAAAATCACAAAAGGTTGTTGATCTATGGCTACAAATATTTTATGATATATTGGATGATGAACAAATTACTAGAAAGTTGCAGAATACAGTCAAGTTGGATTTGGGAGCTGAAGGAAACCCATAGGATCTTATCACCGCTAATCTTCCAAAAACGAATGCAGGTAGAATCCAAAGAAGGAAAAGGAGATCTGGAAAGGAGTTCAGGTTGAATTCTCACATTGATGGCTATGATATTAGGGATGTTATGTTATATTTGGGCTTTGACATCAACATACCTCCAAAGAAGATTTTGGAAGCAATGGGAAATCTCTATCTCGTATATTACCCTATTCAATTGTGGATGATGAGTCAATATTGCATCTACCCTGTGGGGAGGCTGTAAAATGTTGAAGTAGACTTGGCTGGAATCCAAATAGTAGTTGATTTCGAGGTGATTGAGATAATGGGGGATAAGGATCCTTATCCAAATTTGTTAGGTATTGATTATGCCTAGGAAAACTATTTTGTAATCGATCTTAAGAAGGAAATTATGACCTTTGAATCTAACAACATGAAGGTTACTCAAGCACTAGATCCTTATCAAGGTCCAACATAAACCGAACCAATTGATGATAATATGGAGGAAGACGTCATAGATCATTTGTATTCTCTTACTGCAATAAAATGAGAAGATTACATTAATCCCACTACAGATGGATTTGTAAGTTGGTGAAGCATTCAGTCGATGGATGAAGATTCATAAGTAGATTTTGAAAATTGGCAACAAGGAAGGTATGAATATTTCTCTAGGGATTGTGGATTGGAATGAAAATCAAGGAATTCCCAACATACGATGGTACCTTCGATCTACACATTTTTCTCATTGACATAGAGGATAAGGTTGTGGTAGAACAAATAATCTCAACACTTTATCTAGCCCTGAAGTCTTCTTCAGCTAGGTGGTGGGTTGTTCACAAAGGAACTCTCTCTTTTGGGGATGAAGTCAATATTTCCATACACCATCGTTTACCCTCTAATGCAAGTACAACAACTAGGTCAATACCAAAAGTAGAATATTTAGATGTTATCCTTGGAGATATATTATGGTCATTCTAACCCAGTTGCGCACATTGAGAATTGTCTAAAAGCATGGAAATTTGCGCAACTTCCCCCTATCTTTGGACACATCAATTATTCCACTCTTTGGGGACAATTCCCAGGGCTTGGTATGTGCACAAGGAGACAAGAAGACAATTATCATGTTGGAAAACACTTCAGAATCAATTCTGCCATGACTTCTCATTTTCTGGTAAGACTCCTGAAATCACCATTATACTCTAGCAAATCAAAAATATGTTTTTTAGTACTTAATTCAAGCCTAAATATCCACTTATAGTCTGCTCTGAGAATGAAAACTTTCTAAAGTATAACTTGTATCCATACCCTATAAAAATACCCATGGATTGTAGTAAATTTTCTAAGTACCCAGGAGATCTTGAGGAGTTGGAGGAGCTCCAAAATTTAACCTTTCAAGAATATACAGGATCAAGAGAAGTCAAGGATACTATATCAGGTGACATATGTAGCTCATATACTCAACCTATAAAGTTATATAAAGTTAATATCATGAGTCAAGAGCATCCTAATATGGCATCTATAGGAGATTATTGGGATGAAAAAAACTGACGGAGATCCAAGCTCTATTGCAAGAATATGAAGATTTGTTTCCTAAGAGTTTTTTAGAGTTGAAGGGAATTAAGGAAGATTTTGGAGAAATTAAGATTGACTTAAAACCTAAGGAAAAACCATTCAAACACAGACCATACTATCTGAATATACTATTTAAAGAGAAGGTTAAGAATGATATCGAAAAAATGCTAGCAGTCGGGTTGATTTTCCCTGTGGATGAGGCCAAATGGATTAGTCCCATTGTGATACAAAGTAATAAGGGTACCAATGATATCATAATTTGTGTTGACTACAAAATTTTAAACTCATATTATGTACATGATCCATTTATGACTCCTTTTAGTGAAAAAGTACTAGATCAGGTGGTTGGAAAGGAAGCGTACTCCTTTAAAAATGTATTCTCAGGTTATCACTGGGTTAGAATCATGGAACAAGACAAAATAAAGACTACCTTTACAACTAAGTGGGGCTCTTATTCTTATAATGTTATAACTTTTAGGATGAATAATGCCCCATCTCTCTTCTATGGAATAGTTATGGTTGATTTCTATGACTTTATTCACAAGTTCCTTGAAGTATACATGGACAATTGGACCATGTACAGTCTATTGGAGGAGCCCATAGGTTTACTCTGGTTGATGTTCGATCACTGTAGGAAGCTAAAAATATCTCTCAACTTGAATAAGTGTATCATTTGTGTACCTTTTGGAAGTATTTTGGGACATATCGTATGCAAGGAATGAGTTTTGGTTGATCCTACAAAGGCTGTTGTGATACTGAATATGCCTCCTCCTCCAACTTCCAAGTAGTTGCAGTCAACATTGGGTCACACTAGGTATTATCGTAGATTTATCAAAAATTACGTGAGCATAACTTCCCCTTTGGAAAATTTGTTGAAGAAATATGAAGCCTTTAGTTGGAAGCCAGAGTGTGATCAAGCCTTTGATACCCTCAAAGAAAATATGAGTATTTCCCCTATTCTCATATATCTGAATTGGAATGTGGAATTCCATGTACACACCGATGCTCCTGGTATTGCTTTGGGTGTCATCCTTGTGCAACCTAGTGAATGAAATCTAGATCATCCCATCTACTTTGCTAGCATGAATCTTTCTCAGGTTGAGTGCAACTACACTACCACTGAAAGGGAAGGTTTGGAAATGGTTTATGATTTGCAAAAATTTAGACACAATTTGTTAGGTGGTCATTTTAAATTCCTTACTAATCATTCATCTCTGAAATATCTAGTTAATAATATTGTATTAGAAGGCAAAGTATGTAGATGGTTGTTGTTGTTTCAGGATTTTTCCTTTTAATTCATTATAAAGCCAGGTAAATTAAATGTTTGCCTCGATCATCTATCTCATTTGGAATCATGAGAGAGTGACATAGTTGTAGATGATCATATCCCAGATGCATATCTTTTTAATATTGAGGCTATCCCTGATTACCTTTTGGATATTGCATTGTTTCTCACTATTGGTTCTACGCCTAATGGATATTCTGCAACTCATAAGAGGCACTTGGTGGTCTATGCTTCAGACTATCAGTTGATCACAAAACAATTATATAATTTGGGATTGGAAAACATCCTTCGACGATGTGTACTTGATCATGAGCGATCAAATATATTGTTGGAATGCCAGAATGGAGTTGCGGGATGACATGTTGGAGGGAAAGTGATTTCCCAAATGGTATTACAAGAAGGATTGTGGTGGTCGATTGTCTTCAAAGATGAAAAATATTATGTCGGGGCATGTGATGTTTGTCAGAGGGTTGGTAAACCATCGTGCAGAGATGAGTTTCCATTACATCTTGTTTGGGATATTCAATCCTTTGAGAAATGGGTAGTTGACTTCATGGGACCAATCAATCCACCAACCAAGCACTTGAATGCATGGTACATCATCACTGCTACCGATTATCTCACCCATTGGGATGAAGAAAAACTGATCTGATATTTCTCTACACATACAATGACCAAGTTTATTTTTTAGATCATCACTCGATTTGGCTTCCCTCAGATTTTGACTAGTGATTAGTGTGCACATTTCATCAGTGAGACTGTAGACACTCTCACCCGCAAGTTTCTAATTCAACATCACAAAAGAAACCCATATCATCCACAAGAAAATGGTACAGTCAAATCCATTAACAATATTCTAGAGAGAGGGTTAACCAAGGTATGTTGCACAAATAGAGACGACTGGGATGAAATGGCTCCAATAGTATTATGGGATTACTAGAATACTACCAAGAAATTGCATAAGTATACTCTATTCCAACTGGTTTATGGGAAAGAAGAAGTTGTCCCTGCTGATTTTATTGCTACAAGCTTATATTTTTCACAAGTAACTCATATGACAGATGATGAATCAGTTGTGAAACGGGTCACAAAGTTGTTGGAATTGGATGAAGCTTGATTTTTGGCATATTTTCATCATACTGTGGAAAAGGCTAGGAAGAAATATTGGTATGACAAGGATATTAAGACTAAGTATTTTGCATAAGGTGATCAAGTTTTGTTGTATGATAGTAAGTATCAAAAACATCTAGGGAAACTGCAAATGCATTGTCTTCGACCCTTCATCATTGCGGAAATTTGAGACTTTGGAGTTGTCAAATTTGCACAACTAAATGGTATTCTCCATATGGAATGGGTGAATGGCGCATGCCTGAAGCCCTACATTTCTTCTCAATAAGATAAGTTTCACAACACTCTTGTCACAAGGAGTGAACAAAGTAGGTAGGTTTTTCAATTATTTTTTTGTTTCCCCTTTTCTTCAATAAAGTGGTGATGTGTCCAACTGTCACTTGTCCTAGAGTCTAGTTGTCATTGCCAGTTTGTCCATCCCAAATCACACTTTTTTGGTCAAGAAGTTCTACATCAAATATTTTGATAGTTAGTAGCTTCCAAGTTTGAAATATGTGTCATGTCTTTGTCACTTTGTTTGTTAAATGCCATTGGTACCATTTTAGTCATGTTCCCATCATTGACACTATGAGTAATTTTCACCATTGTCAGTCTGAGTAATTTTCACCATTGCGAGTCTGATTCATTTAAATCCAAACAACTATCAGTAAATTTTTTATTAATTGTTGGTACGATAATTAATTTTCCATTTAGTTGGATGTCCCACTATAGTGTTGTTGATTGTGCCATTTATTTCCCAAATCCTTGAATAGATATTGTCATGATTAATAGCCATGTCTTTTGTTAATGGCGCTTTAATATACATGGTTCCCATATTTATGGCATGTCCATGTGTGTCATGTTTTAACTTCCCCATTCTTATTTATAAACGTGTGCTTGTCTTCCACTTAATTCATTACCCTCTACTTTGTTGTTTGAATTTTTCACTCTAGAGCCCCTAGAGAATTTTATGATCTTGCACCGACACCTCTATCCACTATTTTTATTTTTTTACCAAGACAATTTTGTCGGTATGGTTTTCACTTTCGACTGGGGAGTCCTTCCAAAGGTCATTGTTCCATCGAAATTCATTGATCCACGGTTTGAATTTCTAACTGATCTTCACAGAAAATTCAAGAAAACTTAATTGCTTGACATCGACATCACAAATGATTCATAGTATCCTTAGATATATATTCACACATTCATGGATTATTCAGCCCTACATACCAGAGAGTTGTAGTCGCAGTGGAAACTTTCCTTTCTACCCCTCTGGGACACTACTCTAATGAACTTGTGTGGCCTATTAGTGTTTGGAATTGTCGGCAAAGTCACATGGTGCAAAACATTCTTCATTATCTGAGTGAGAAATCATGCCTTATGGTTGGATAAGACCTATCCCATCCATGTGGACGACATTCATAAGCATACTGATTTATCCATGGAGGGACATGATGTAATGCAAGGCTTCCAGGGCTCAGGCAAGCATGGCTGCAAGAATGGAGAGATCAATCTCTATAGAAAGTATGGAACCAGGCAAGGACGTCATGGAGCTCACATTGATCCAATCAATGACTAGGTCTGATGTGCCTACTGTTTAATCATTGGCTAGGTCCTGAAAAACTATTCCTGGGGTGAATGTACACTCAATGCAATATTAGTGGTTGAGTTCTACAAAATAGGAGCACCACTCAAATAGTGTAAGTACCCGCTTACGAAAAAGTTGCAATCCTGCCCCAATGTGCATGAGAGGGAAACTTACTTCATATACCACTATCTATTGGTCGCTTTTGCAATGTGGATATGGAAGGCACCAGCAGAGCGCACGGTGTCATATGAACCCAACACCAGGATTTCCAAGCACTTTAACCCTTGGCACATTTGCACCAATAGTGCCCATGCAACGGAACACGACATTGCCTTTTTGCAGTGGCACAATGACCTCATCAAAGCTACACAGATTCCAAGGATTCGAAAACCATTGTTAAATTGGCATACTCACAACATTTGGTTTGGCATGAATCATGATAGTACCTTTGTCTGGCCTCGAGGTGTTACTCCAAAACTATTTCACATGCCCCCTTGTCATTTTATCTAGGCAAGGCCATTTTGGACAAGTCACTACATGCTTAGGAGTCACAAGAGAAAATAATAAATTAGGTGTCTCATAAACCATGTCTACCATCTCATAATGGACAAATCTTGCACAGATAGGTGGTGCAGGCCCAAGCACAAACCCGCCAAAGAGAGAGTGGACGCCTTCAAGATCGGAAGAAGAAGAGGAAAAATGTGAAGAGGAGACATCACCCAACTCAATTCCTCTATCGTTCCCATCAATCCTAGTTGATTCCAGAACATCTAGTAAGAAGTTACACAAAGCCATTGCTACTGATTTTCCCACTAAGAAACCACAAATCGTATCTTCATCCACATCCACCATTGATACCATCATCACTGGTGCCTTTCCAATTTCTTCCATTCCCCCTCAAACTCTCACTACTACCCCCATCCCATCCTCTTTCCCCATTATCACCATCCTATATGACCCCCCAGTCACAAACCAACCAATCCCATCGAAGAGGATCTCACTCATCAACCACCTAGTTCAGTCGCGACATTCCCATCCACCAGTCCATCATCCCTTTCCCAATACCATATTGGCACCACTAAACCAAATTCTAGCATCACCTTTGCTATGACCACAGGAACCACCATCCCCATTATGTCCCCCTTTCTGCAAGTTCTGTATGATCATTATCACTTGACACCTAGACTATAAATATACTCTCTTCAAGGGCTAAGAAATTCATCGAAGTGCTAGAACAACTAATTCAAGATCCTCCCAATGAATTCATGGATACCCAGGAGGACATTCATTCTAATCACAGTGCGAGCTCCATAAATGAATAGATTTCACCTATGTTGAAGGATCCACAATAATGCCGCGCAATATTGGAATTGTGCCTCGAGCACACAGATGTGATTGGAACACTTCCTCAAGAGGTTCAAGACATGTTTGCATGTAGTGTCCACACTACTTCTCCTAGTCCTGACGGTGATGGCACCCCTAGTATGTCTGAATGATCTCTCACCAATGACCAGCCACTTGCCTTAAGGTTTCCCATTGATCCATCTCTCACCAGTGGAGAGCTTGTGGATGTTGTTTAGGTGATATATTATTTGCATGTGTGTGGAGGGGTGCGTCAGATTTGACAATTGCGTCCAATGATCCCTTTTTGGGGGGTTGTTTATGTTATTTTATCATTTTTTCTATTTTTAGTGGTTTTCAAAATTAATCCTGGATCAAGGGATTAGGGTTTTGGTAGTTGGAGAATACCTAAAATATTGTGTATATATTGTATTTTGAATGGTGAAATTAATACAATGAAGAGTTGAGAGGTGTGGCACAAAGGAATGTTGTTTTTCTCCTGGTTAAGGGTTTCCAACATAAATATTTGTGTACTATGTGTATGATCCATTGATTACTTTTGGTTTTTCTTAGAATCTGTATGCATTGCTTTAATTCACAGGTTTAAATCTTACATGTGGTATCAAAGAATTTTTTTTTCTTCAGGGGAATGCCTTTGTCGTTGAGGGTTTGGCTCAGTCTTGATAGATAAATTTTATCTTGGGTCTATGATAAACCTAAGTTCAATGGGAGCTTTATAGTGGTGATTCGTGTGTTTAATGATAATGACAAGCAGTTCTAGAATTGATATTGATAATTTCAATGGTAAAAAATTTGAGTTATGAAAGCTCAGGATGGAGGACCTTCTTGTAGAAAAAGAACAATGGATCGTTGTGGATCTTGGTACATGA
>JZKD02S1286947.1:91966-122528 GCA_000966675.3 Picea glauca | reverse complement strand
CCTTTACTGTTTTCTTTCTAACCTTTTGCATTACAGCTGTCATGACTAGAAGAGCCCAACTAGGCATGTAAGTGCTCACTTTTTGCTCACACATTGACGAAAAGAGCACGAACAAGGGCCTTGGATTATATAACTATACAAGGCCATTTAACAAATGTAGGAGTATGAGCTAGTGAGAATCTCAAATCAAACTGTCATATAAGTATAACCGAGTGCCTCCTCTAACATAGGACATAAACATGAGGTCACGTGAAGGATAGTCGAGGATATTTCCCCTCTAAATCTTGACTAAGCATAGTGGTAGATAATATATTGGGGGTTTTTCTAGTGCCTTTGCCTTCGTGAGAGGTGGCTCTTTCAAAGATTTGGGATTTTTTACCCTACCCATATGTTCAATCCCGATTTTCGACTGTACACCCCAGACATTGACTGCGAGTTGATGACCTTAGTGTTTTTTCATAGGGATTTTAGAGGTGATTGCATGGGATTTTTGTGGTACCTGGGGTAGATTTCGTATCTCAATTTTTAGTATTGTTGGAGGGTGCCCCGCAAAGCATGGGTGCTTGCACCGGATAAGACTCGTTAGGGGAGGTCGGGATAATTTCTTCTCACTCCTTTATTCATTGGTCCATGAGACTTAATCAACATATGCCTTCATCTGGAAGGTCCCTTTCCACTTTTTCATTTCCTTGGAATCAGGACCTATTGGCACAGAGGAAGACCTAGGGTTCAATGCTCAAGAGCACACCAAAAAAACCCTAACTACCATCCCTTTCAGCAACACCTATGAAGTAGATGAATTCTCACCCAAGGTAAAGGCAAGGGTGGTTGCAGGAATTAGATGTCTGCAACCTTAGCCGGAACACAGATCTGTGATTATAAAACCTTATCAAAGAACTTAGAAATTACATTCCATTAGTATTAAACCAGTATCCACTTCGCAGACAAAACTCTAATTACATAGCATCGTAGTATTCAACCAGATATAGTATGTTCAAGGACTAAGCATATCCACATAGGTCATATCTAGCATTCATTCACATTATTCATCACTAAACTATCATATCGGATTCAACTATGATCTAATATCGCACTAAGCATTGAATCACATAAACAAAAGAACAACCAAAATCATAAAGCATTCACAAGACATGATATGTGTGGTTCACCCCCACCCTGGGGCTATATCCACCAACTCTTCGTCTTCTTTATTATCTTATGTCAAGCTTCTTGCAGGCATAAAGTATCATAACACTACTCTGCATAGGATAGGAGATCCATGCACCTCACTAGATCCTCCTTCCTTGAGTTATAGCACAAAGCCTTCCACAGTTTTTTACAATCACTTGCACTTAGCTCTGCAAGTCTTAAACAGTATGCATGAAGCACTTACAATGATTACTTTCAATAGATTGAACTCTAGCACTTAGCACACTTCGAACCTTCTTACATCACCTAGCTTTATATTTATAGATTACAAAATCAGGCCTAAACATGGGTAAACCCATGGGCCGACATCCCCATACCCATTACATAACCCAAAAACCCAAAAATATCTAAAGAGGGGCTGAGATACCATGATCTTTGCTTCATCTTGCGCTCCTCCTTCAAAATCCTGTCAAAGTCCCAAAAATAGGTCAAACATGACCAAGGATTCACAAAATTTGGTCAAGGGTCAACAGGCCCCTAACACTCACCTATGACTCGTCCCGAGTCACTCTGATCTAGGTAATTCTGCCTCAAAAGTATCGAGCTTGGCTCAAGCTTCTTCAATTTGTTGTTGTGCCATGGCCTCCTATTCAGTGAACTCTTGGATGACTCCTTCGTTGACAGGTCCCTCTAAGCGTTGTTCAACTGTAGTGATGAATTTCTCTAGTTCCGCTCCTTGACCTTCAATCTCTGAGAACAGTTAGCAAGCCTCATTCTATATAGTTTGGAGCCTCTGATTCACTTCCATAACTCTTCTTTGAATGGTGTGGACCTACTGATGAGCACTACGCTACTCTTGGGATCGCTTAATCCTTTCAACAGCTGATAGGGGCTTCAACTACGCCTATATTGTTTATGCTTGATGCTTCTTCTCCTAGAGTTGTGACTTTAGTGCCTTCAATTCCAAATTCTAAGTGAGACGTTCATAAATATGGGCACTGTGATCACTTATTTTCTTACATTCCATGGTAAGGGCCTTTATTCTCTCAACTCTGCTTCCGATAGTTTCTTCTCTTTGATCCCTCACCTCCTGCGAAGTGTCGGGTGCTATGTGAAGTTCTAAGTCTGTTATTCTTTGTTGTAGCTGTTGGATAACTTTTGTGATTTGTTCGACTCGGTATTCTACCTTTGGCTCTAAACCTGTCATAGACCGAAGTGATCTGTTGACTACTTCTTTTACTTCGAGTTTCTCTGTGAGAAACTATTCTTTTTCTTGTTGAATCTGTTGTTTCTGCTCTTCAAACTTTGTCTGGAGAGCAATCTTCTCTTGCTCCACAACTCGGCATTGTTCTATGACTACTTCTTACACTTTCTTCAAGGCTTGGGTGGCTTGTTCTATTTATTCCTATGTGCAATGAAGGAGAGCTTCAGTCGCATCGGATAGTCTGTGGAGTTGGGTTGTCTCATCTCCCAACTCTAGTTCTTCCGATGGCAGGGGCACAATGGACACTATGCGACTGGACTGAAGGGGTTTTTGTACCCCTCGAAGTTCAACTTTGATTTTGTCATACATTTCTTCCTCCTTGGCTTCATGCTTCTGTAATATTTTCTGTGAGGTGTCATTTATAGCTGCAATGATGAAGTCAAAGTCATAGATAGTGAGAAAAGCCTGCATCTTAGTCAAGGTGGCTCTGGATTTCTTCCAGGAAGAGGGTTTCATGGGAGAAACCTTCCTCTTCTTCAAGGGATCAGCCTTATCTCTAGGAGGTTTTATTTCTAGGATAACTATTGTAGGGTGTTCGGAGTCATGTGAGGTTTGGCTTCGATAGCCCTCTTTAGTTGGAGATAATACATATGAAAAACTGCGTTCAACTGCCACTATTTTCTCGTATCGCTCGAGTACCAGAGCATCGTGAACTTTGCAGCAAGCGGCTCGAACGGCTCAATGTCTAGGAAGGTCACACCTTCTGGGATATCCCAAGCAATAAATTCTATGAGGATCAGGATCCAACTGAAGTGGAAATCATAGCTATGATCCTGAGCTTCGCGACAGTCTAACTCCAGCTGGTTTACTAGGTACTTTTCCCAGTTCATCTGTAGGCCTTATACACACTTCCCCATGAGGTCAACGACAAACAATGGGACCTACGTGGGTCTGTTATTCCTTACTAACTTTCTTGCAATTAATTGGCATTCTAGACACACTGAACCATTCTGGATGGAAGCTACCTTGTAGCCTGGCATTCCCTTCTCAACATCATCGTAGGTATCCTTGATCTTATGTGCTAATGCATGATCTATTTCTTTACCTGGGTAAAAGTCCTGCAAGTTAGGTCCTTGCATGCTCAATCCAGTGATCCTATGGATCAATGTCGGATCGAATGTGATATGTCGATCTAGCCATAAGTAATCTCCATGGTAACATGAGAGTAGGAGCTTAACATATGCATTAACCTCCTGGTGCCTTCCGAAGTGTGGGATCTTCATTACATTCAACAGGGTGGAGTGCGCGAGGTTCATCGTCCACTGCTAGGGGATTATTTTCGAGTTCTTCCCCTTCATCCTAGTCAAGTATTTATATGGGGTGAGCATACTATGGTTCTTGCAGTCTCGTAGGTTGAATTCGTTGAACTTCAATGTTGCGATCTTGTCCTAGTGTGCTCTAACTGCGTGTATCCCCTTCGGGAGGTACGCAGTAACCATGGTGTAATTGAAATCTCTTGGCACACTATAATGATTCACTGCATCATCCAGGGGCGGGATGTAGTTGAGTAAGATGGTCTGGATTAGCTTCGCATTGGCTAGGTCATCTCGGTTCTTGGTTCTCTTTTCTTTGACGACTCGGGATGGTCTGGATCCGTGAGTGATTGACGGAGAGGATTTCACTCCTCTTGTCGAGGATGCTTGAATACTTACAGACATTACTTTATCGGCCATGAGATTGATGAGAAATTCCTCGATGATTTTCTCCACGGCGATGAGCTCGTCTGACATACACGCTTAGATCGGATGGATGAATGAGTGCGCAAAACAATAGAACTGGTGTCAATCTTACTAATCGCAGTGCGGTAGCAATGATTTCTCTCTGATACAATTCACAAAAATTTTCTTGGTGCAACAATCAACAAAGTAAGTAGACAACAACGTAACAGATCTTTCATTATGTTCAATAGGGTGGACTGCGCGAGGTTCATCATCCACTGCTAGGGGATTATTTTCGACTTCTTCCCCTTCGTCCTAGTCAAGTATTTATATGAGGCGAGCATACTATGGTTCTTGGAGTCTCATAGGTTGAATTCATTGAACTTCAACGTTGTGATCTTGTCTTGGTGCACTCTATCTACGTGTATCCCCTTCAGGAGGTACGCAGTAACCATGGTGTACTCGAAATATCTTGGCACACTATAATGACTCGCTGTGCCGACCAGGGGTGGGATGTAATTGAGTAAGATGGTCTGGATTAGCTTTTCATTGGCTAGGTCATATTGGTTCTTGGTTCTCTTTTCATTGATGGCTCAGGATGGTCTGTATCCATGAGAGGTTGACTGAGAGGCTTTCACTCCTCTTGGCGAGGATGCTTGAATACTTGCAGACATTAGTTTCTAGGCCATGAGATCGATGATAAATTATTCAATGATTTTCTCTGCGGTGCTAAGCTCGTCTGACATACATGCTTAGATCGGATGGATGAATGAGTTCGCAAAACAATAGAACTGGTGTCGATCTTACTAATCACAGTGCGGTAGCAATGATTTCTCTCTAATACAATTCGCAAACGTGTTCTCAGTGCAACAGTCGACAGAGTAAGTAGACAACAATGTAACAGATCTTTCATTACGTTCAACGGGGTGGAATGCGCGAGGTTCATCGTCCACTGTTGGGGGATTATTTTTGAGTTCTTCCCCTTCATCCTGGTCAAGTATTTATATGGGAAAATCATACTATGGTTCTTGCGGTCTCCTAGGTTGAAGTCGTTGAACTTCAACATTGCGATATTGTCCTACTGCACTCTAACTGCGTGTATCCCCTTTGGGAGGTACATAGTAACCATGGTGTACTCGAAATCTCTTGGCACACTATCATGACTCACCACGCTAGCCAAGGGCGGGATGTAGTCGGGTAAGATGGCTTGGATTAGCTTTGCATTGTCTAGTTCATCTCGGTTCTTGGTTATCTTTTCTTTGATGACTCAGGATCGTCCGGATCCGTGAGCGGTTGATGGAGAGGCTTGCACTCCTCTCGTCGAGGATGCTTGAATACTTGTAGAAATTACTTTCTTGACCATGAGATCAATGAGAACTTCTTTGATGATTTTCTTCATGGCCCTGAGCTCATCTGACATACACGCTTAGATCAAATGGATGAATGAGTGCTCAAAACAATAGAAATGGTGTCGATCTTACTAATCATAGTGCGGTAGAAATGATTTCTCTCTGATACAATTCACAAAAGTGTTCTCGGTGCAACAATCAATAGAATAAGTAGACAACAACATAACATATCTTTCCAACGGCCAAGAGACCTTCTTTAACTCAGTTATGTCTGTTACGATGCAGTCCCAACGGTCTGATGGCGATATTTCTGACCATAACTATTGTTCTACCCATTTGGGGTATCAGTCTAATGGTTATAATGCTTTCCACGACTATATCTCTTTGCCACGGCGAAGTGCCATGTAGCGTTGTTCTCATATCCCGATGAAGTTCTAGTTTTTCAAATTTTCCTTCTACGAAGTTCCCTCTATAATATTTTATAATTTTTTGATCTTTTCTCGCTTCTTACTTAGTTTTCTAGCCTTCTTTCCAGTGGGCTTCATCTCAGTATTCCTCTTTCCATTACGATTCTTATCTCCTCTTGGCATAGTAACTTCACGTTGTTGATATTATTTCCTAGGATTCAAGGGAAATACTTCTTCTCTATCTGGGGCAGGTGTCTCAGTCTCTTGTGATTCTTCCTATGTTCTTCCAACTTTGATATCTACGGTTCTAAATAGCTTTGATATGTTCTCCTTTTCTTCAATCAAGTGTGTGATCCTCCTAGTCATGAAATATTTCAATTCTTGCTTCTTCCTCTCTATGAATTCTTCTTCTTTCCTTCTATCCTGATCCTTTCCGATCCAAGGTTTTCCTAGTAACATAGCAAAGGGGGCGTTGTTCTCAATAAATTTAACAACCTCAAAATCTTCTTCTGTCGAAGTTCCATGAGCATTCATAGATACCTAGGTAAGTCTTCCACAAAGGGTTATCAGTTTTCCTCTAAATAATCCTATTCCTCCTAATGAAGGAATCATAGCAGGATTTCCTAAAATTTCCCAAGTTCTTTCTATCATGATATTCACCTGTGTTTCCTCATCTAGAATATAGTCAATGTCGAAGTCTCCTATTCTTACTTCTCTTTTCTCTTTCTCTTTTAATATCTCTGGTAGATTAGTATCTCTATGGTCATTCAGGGTTTCTTTCATCTGTAATAGTACAGTCTCTGATCCTTCTGGGGTTCTACCATGGTCTCAGTTTCTTGACCTTTCTCAGGGTCTAGCTGTTCCATATTCATTCTTTCAATCTTAGCAATCATTCTACGACAATCCAAAACTTTGTGTTCCATATCTTTACAACAAAGACAATTGGGTATTATACCAGGGCATTCCTTATCAAGATGTCTCGGTCTTCTGCAACTGTAACAAAGAGTTAATCCTCTCTTTCTCTTAAATGATCCCCAACCTTTCCTGTATTGTGCACTAGGATCACAGTAGATAACCTGCAAAAAATTCTTTCTAGGGTCCATCATCCATTTATTAGTCCAAACATTCTTTTTATGCATAGGAATAACATATCTTTCACCATTCTTATCAGATCTACTCATATCAAATCTTCTTTCTTCTAGTTGTGCCCTAGTTTTCAGGCTAGGACAAAATTTATCAAACATGCCTAGATACATATTCTTGAAACAAAAAATTATACTTATCTTACTTTTGGCAGAGCATAAATCTTCTAGATCTAAAAAATTTCACTATTCTTTCCTCTATTAGAGCACAAAACGTTCATATCTTACCTCTTTTCTTCAAATCTGCCTCCTTCATTAGCACAAAGCTTCGCAAGTCAAGCAGCAGATCTACACACAGAGATTTCTTTCTATTTTCTTCAGATCAGACTTCTTTTCTTAACATAGGGTTTCACAATCCAAGTAGAGTATTTTGAACTTGGGAAACAGATCTACGCATAGAGATTTCACAGTTTTAGGTTAGATCTTTGCACGAAGCTTCTTCTTCCTCGGTTCTCAGTAATCACAGTTTCAAGTCAAATCTTCGCACAGAGCTTCTTCTTTCTCAATTCCTAGCAATCACAGTTTCATGTCCCAACAACAGAACCATTTGTTGGCACAGGGGAAGACCTAGGGTTCAACGCTCAAGAGAGCACCAACAAAACCCTAACTACCAACCCTTTCGGAAACACCTGCGAAGCAGATGAAGTCTCACTCGAGGTAGAGGCATGGGTGGTTGCAGGACTCAGATGTCTGCAACCTTAGCTGGGACACATATCTGTGATTATAACACCTTATAAAAGAACTTAGCAATTATAGTTCATCAGTATTAAACCAGTATCCACTTCACAGAAAAAACCCTAATTACAAAGCATCACAGTATTCAACCAGATCTAGTATGTTCAAGCACTAAGCATATCCACATAGGTCAGATCTATCATTCATTCACATTATTCATCACTAAACTATCATTTCAGATTCATATATTATCTAACATCGTAATAATAATTGAATCACATAAACAAAAGAACAACCAAAAGCACAAATCATTCACAATACAGGATATACGTGGTTCACCCCCACCCTGGGGCTACATCCACCAACTCTTCATCTTATTTATTATCTTTTGTCAAGCTTCTTATAGGAAAAAAGTATCAGAACACTACTCTACATAGGATAGGATATCTGCGCACCTCACTAGATCCTCCTTCCTTGAGTTATAGCACAAAGCCTTCCACGGTCTCTTACAATCACTTGCACTTAGCTCTGCAAGTCTCACACAATATGCACGAAGCACTTACAACTATTACTTGCACTTAACACAACTTACTACTCTTCGATCACATAGATCGAACTCTAGCACTTAGCACACTTTGACCCTTCTTACATCACCTATCTTTCTATTTATACATTACAAAATCAAGCCTAAACATGGGTAAACCCATGGGCCAACATCCCCATACCCGTTACATAAGCCAAAAACCCAAAAATCCCTAAAGAGGGGCCAAGATCCCATGATCTCTACTTCTTCTTGTGCTCTGCCTTCGACAGCCTATTGAAGTCCCAAAAATAGGTCAAACATGACCAAGGATCCTCAAAACTTGGTCAAGGGCCAACAAGACCTCATCCTCCTAGACTGAAGATTTGGAAAATTTGTTTGCTTGCGATGCTTCTCTTAGGGATTTTTATTGGAGTGTTTATTTGTGTAGTTGGCCTTAGGATTTTTTGGTGTCACCTCTTTTGGGTCATTGATTTAGGGTGGTTGACCAACTGCTCCACTGGTCGAGAAGGACCCCTGGTCTTTCTCTTGAAACAGTGGAGCATCCTCCTAGAAGGTGTGGCTTTTTATACCACTGGTTCACTAGATTTAGTGCGTGAGAATTTTATGGACATGAATAATCCCACAAGGGACGACAAACCTATGCATAAGAATGATATGGCCAAATTTCTTGATGATACCAACCAAGGGACCCGCTCCCAAGGGGGTTCTTGTGATTTTCCTTTCTTTGGAAATGTTGGTGCCCCCTTGATGGCCAATTTGAACATTCCTGGGTTGAATGTAGGACTACTGGTTTGGTTGTGGACCACTTTAAATGTCTTGAATTCTCTCGATGCTTCTTAGATAAGCACATTATGTTAGGGGAATTGTACATATTTTGATCCTTCACCTTATACATCTCAAAAGTTTACTTCTCCTCCTCCTCCCTCATCTAGTGAAATTCTTTATACTAGTAACCGAAACTCTAAAATGAATAGGAAGAGGAAGAGTAAGAAGAAGAAGTCACCAACCTCTCATATTCATTTTGGAGACCTGTCACCAGCCTCTAAAATCCATGCTAGGGGAAAGAGACCAACATCTGCTATTCATGTTGGAAGCACAAGCCTAGTCACTATAAGTCATACTGGCAACAAGTCACCAACTTCTACTAGTCATGTTGGAGATCTGTCACCAGCCTCTCAAATTCGTGCTAGGGGAAAGCGACCAACCTCTACTAGTAATGTTGGAAGCACACGCCCAGTCACTGCAATTCATATTGAAAATAATTCACCAACCTCTGTGAGTCATGTTGGAGATAGGTCATCAACCTTTGCAAGTCATGTTGAGTACTATCACCCAGCCTCTGCAAGTCATGCTAGGAGAAAGAGCCTAGTCCATGCAATTCATACTGGATTTCAGCAACTAGCCTCTGTTAGTCATGTTGGAAACACAAAAGAAACCTTTTCTAGTCATGTTGGAGATTCGTCAACCACCTCTCTGAGTCATATTGAAGACAAGCAACCAACCACTACAAGTCATGTTGGGGGCACGAGTCTAGTCACTGCTAGTCATACTGGAAAAAAATAACCAACATCTACAAGTCATGTTGGAGATCAACTACTAACCTATGTGATTCATGTTAGAGTTAGGTCAACAACCTCTACGAGTCATGTTGGAGTCATGTCACCAACCTCTGCTAGTCATGCGTGGGAATGCAACCAACCTCTGTGAGTCATGCTGGGAGAAAAATTCTAGTCATTGCTAGTCATCTTGGCATTAATTCACCGACTTCTATCACTCATATTGGAGTATTTTCACCAACCACTCTTAGTCACATTGGAGACATGAAACCAACCTATGTTATTCATGTTGGGGGAAACCCATCGGCCATCACAATTCATGTTGGGGGAACCAATACAGTTGAGACTCCTAGACGTATAGGACGTAATCCCAGGTTCCCTTGTAATATTTACAAATGAGATCACCTTACTTATTTGTGCCCTGGTATTTCCATGGTACGAGAAGCATGGTCCTTATCTAAAGGCCCTTCTATTTCTAAGTCATCTTCAGTTTCCCAACAATCTATTCAATATTTGGTTGATGAAGCGGTCGTGTTGATGCAATATTAGACTGACACCACTCTTGTGTTGGGGGATGATGCATCTATTGACCATGTTTTCCCATATCCTATTCAACCAGTGTTTGAGAAAGTGGTATCGTTGATGAAATATTTGGTTGATCCCACTCCTCTTCCAGGGAGTGATGTGTATTATGACCATGTCCTTAGCATTTCCAGTTCAGTACCTTATAAACAAGGGGGCATTCCACTCTCTTCACGTATGCTCCCTCCAAGTCCTAAGATGGTTTTCTTTGATTGGACTGATCTTGTAGAGTCTTGCCTTCCTTCTTCTACACCCTTCAAGATAATGGTTGGGATTAATAGATTAGGAATTTTTCGAACTATTGTAGATATAGGATCCTTGGTAAGTATTTTATCATCCTCGGCTTGGAAAGCTTTGGGTTCTCCCAACCTTGTGTCAGCTACCAGTGAGTTGGTTTCTTTTGACAGAATACCTAGTGAATGTCTGGGGATTCTTCCCTAGTTTCCTATTAGGTTAGGTGGGAAGACTTTCCTAGTCGATCTGTTAGTGGTGTCGGGCCTTTTAGACTTTAATTTTATTCTTGGGTGTGATTATATATATGTGATGAATGTTGTTGTGTCTATGCTCTTTCATGTGATGCATTTCCCTCACAATGGAAACATTGTCACTATTTATAAAATTGGATTTGATAATCTCCATCCTAGTTTGAATTTACCTCAGGTTTCTCCATTGTGTGTTCCTTTTGTTTGATTAGACTCTTCCCCGCCATGCATGAATTATGTGGCGTCTTATCCAAGGTGTTCAATTGTTCTTGAGAAGGACCCTTTACAGTTATTTCACCTTCTCGAGACAAGGTCTCGATAATTGATCAGGTTTTGATGGGGGCATGGGATCCCTTTCTTCCCCCTATTGGCTCGAGTAATTTGGTGTTTCCTCTTGATTTTGATCTTGTTGTTTGTAAGACCTCGAGCCCTGGTATTTGTGATTTGTTGAGCCCCAGTTTCATGGATGTTGAGTTTCCTTCAGATGAGGCCATCCTTGAAGCTATGATTATGGGTATTCAACCTCCTCCTACACTGGAATCGTTTCTAGTTGGTTACCAAAAAAACCCTTGGCCGGATCCTAGTAATGGTCTCTACCTAGAGAACTACTATGCATAAGTCGTAAGGTTGTGTGGTCCTCTACACATATTGTATTTTTAAGGTTTCTTGTTTTCAAGCTTCGCATCCCTTAGCGCATGTTTTTATCATAGGTTTATATACTGTAATTATTAACTTCTAGTTGACTATTTTTGGTCTTATATACAGGACTTTGAAGAAGTTTTTCTTTAGCACATTTTTCCACGCTGATTTGTTCTAACAAGTAATGATCTCGAAACTGGCATATAGGTTAGATTTTCCCCTCCATTCATATTTTCATTATCCGTTTCCTGATTCATTTTTCCTTAGGATAGACCCCATTGAGTTGCAACACATAACCTTCTATGTTGTTTAGAAGTGTTGTGATTCACGTGGTAGAGCCTACCTTCCATGGGCATCCTAGTCTAGAATCTTTTTGTATTCTAGAGCCCATGTTGCAAGTGTTCCATTAGGCTTGGGAGTCTTGTTTAGCCCCACCATGAAATTGCATTCAAACTTCATTCTTCTTACTCAATATTCTTCTGGCTATTACCTATATGATTCCCCCCATTATGGAGTCTTAGTTAAGCTCTTTTCAGACTCCTTAAAAATGAAAAGATTGTCGAGTGAGCTTGTTTTATTTCACACTCATTAAACGGATTTGAAAGGACGTTTGTTCGTTGCAAGTTTACCCATTTTTTGGACCAAATGGACTAATTAAAAAAATTTAATACTCTAGTCAACTTTGGCTAGAAGATTTCTACTTAGTATTGTTTTACACTTTTTCAGGCCCGAGAGACTAAATTTACAAAAAAATAACATGAGGTTGAGTTTCAATTGCATTGTATATTGAATGCTCGTGCTTTTAGGCCTAATTTTGGCTTTAGCATTATTTTGTTGAACCCATTGCTTATGCATTCCTATTAGTTCCCAGCCTTGTAATTTATGCCTTTGCGACTAGACACCTTATCCATGGAGGAAAATTCCCCTGAGTGTCCTTATCCTGCACATGCTTTCCTTGCATTGAGAATAGGTATGTTCCTTGCACTCTTGAACTAGTTTTATTTCTCACGGAGCTCATTCCCTCCATTGTACTATAGCATTCTTTTATTCTTTTTCAAGCTTCAATAATATGAAAAAGACCAAAAAAATAAAAAATAAAACAAAAAAGAATGGGGGAATGGGTCCATCTCTTTTGTTGGTAGCAATTTTGTTACCCTTGAATAAAGCACAATCTGGAGTCATTATATCATCATTTTGGGTATATTATGGTTGTAGGAGACTTCTTTCTCGTTATTGAGTTTTATCTCCCCTGGTTGGTTATTATTCCAACCACATGGAGCGTTTGTTGATGCCTCTTGTATCACAAATGTATCCTAGTTTATAGTCATGTATTCTAAGTCACATAATGTGTCATTCTTTTTTTCAAGGGAATAGCTTGAGTCATCCATTCTATAGTTAGTCCCATACCTTTCATGTGGGCCTTCCCAAGTCATTCAATTTTGTCTCATCATCACAAGTATCTTTGTCATTTACTCGTGATAGTATAGAAGGTCTCCATTAACTTATTGCTGGTGGGTCTACTCTTATTGACTTTGACACATTGCTCTGAGAGTATGAACTAGAGTCACACCCTGGGCCTATTTCCATCATTGATAGGTGACCTTTTGCTCAGCAAATGACATACCATCATTGGCCGTGGACTAAGCAGTTTCCCTTGTGTTCGACATCAAAAAAAATCATCACACATAGGTATTTGTGTGGTACCTTGGTTTCCATTTGACCCCATTGGTGGATTCCTCGTCTTTGTCAATAGTATTCATTATTGGATACTATTCAAAGAGTCTCTACCATGCACTATTCCATCTAGCGCATGTTGAGTCATACCTCATTGTAGTCCTTATAATTTATCTGTCTGAGTCCTTCCAAATATTTGGCCTTCTGCTACCCCTTCTGTTGGATGATGGAGGATGCCCTAATTCCTTCCCTCCAGCAGATCTCTTTCTGTCGAATTTGGCACATATTTCCTTGAGATATGGATCTAGAGTCATATTTGGTACCTTGGGGCTTGCAGTCATCACTGGCAGGTTCCCTCTCTATTGATAGTGGGAATACCTCAATGTCCCCTCCTCAATAGATTCTACCAGGTGTTTGATATCAGCTCATTTATTCACACTTGTTAGATTGTACCATGGTACTTTGAAACTCATTATCATGATCAATGGGTTGTCTCACATTTGTTAACGATATACATCATTGATCGGTAATCAAACGGTGTCTCACTATGTTCGACCCCAACACATCTATTCTCATAGTATATACTTGTACCACAGAGGCTTGTTTTGAATACTTCGGGTGAAGTATGAGCATCACATCTTTTGTGATCCTACTCGACATATTGTACCACTCCAAAAACATTGGTACTTGCAAAGTATTAGAATGTTCACTCCATTGGTCCCATATATCCTTTGTTTTTTTTTTACTTTGAGACATAGCTCCATTGTGTATCTATTCATGGCTATGATATATTTTCACATGGATCCATTGTGTATTACTCGTGGCCATGTGTGCTACTTCCTATATATCACATGGATCCACTGTGTATTTTTCGTGGCCATGGACATTAGTCATACTTTTATATGTACCATGGATCCATAGTGTACTTGATTTGGAATCCATGCTTAAGTCACTCTTGAGCATGGGTATGCCCGACTTGGGAAGAGAATACTCTTACTTGATTTTGGCTAGCGGTTTTTTATTTTGGACCAGTTCTTGGGGAAACTTCATGAGTTCACTTCATTGCATCCTCACCTATTAGAGTTATAATGTATGTCAGCCATAATTTTTCCCTTTTGACTTCACACATTAGGGGGAATATTTTATAGCACAAATTTCCACACCTATGCATTTGTGACTTGGCCTTACCCTTTTCCTAGCTTACTAAATAAAATCCCAAGATTTTTGTTGAGCACTCAACTCACCCTAAAATATTTTATGAAATTTTATCTCTTTTCGGTACCACTTGTTTTCTTTTGTTCTTCTTTCTGAATTGAGTCCACTATGGAGGGATCGCTAATTTCATTTTCATGTCTCTCCATCAATCAAATTGGATTTGTTTGAACCTATCAAAGTGAAACCTTTGTGTCTAAAAATAAATTGGCATTTTAACAAAGAATCTACAACTAAAAATGTGACCCATGCTCTTATGTTCGGTGTCGTCCAAATACGAGAAATTAAAATGACCATATAGTAAAAATAATCGTTGATCGTTGATGTATCATCGACATCAGTAAAAAGCGGAGTAGATTTTCACTATTTGTTCGCAAACAAGATTCAGGAGGTGGCCGATTTCCCATCGACGTCAGTGAAATACAAGAGGGATAAACATTGACATGGGCCATGTTGAACCTCCGATAGCTGATTACTGATGCATTTGTTCGGGGTCGGTGAATTCTCAAATATTTAAATCATGGAAAATTTTTGCATTGACACATCGTCAATCACCGATCCCCGACGCATTTTTCGCATTGGAAAATTTCAAGGGGGGTAATCTGGGAACACTTGTTTAAACTTATCGTTGATCTCTGATCCTTGATACTTTTTTGACATCGATAGGGTAGGACCTATTTTTAAAAATATTATTTAATGAAAGTCTCTGATTTTCAACAACACGATTAAATGAAGACGACAATCCCAAATGTCGTGTGTCTTTGTGGCGTAGGAATTTTCTACGACCTAGTTTCATCCTGAGTCACCTTAGGTTTCCCCGTGTCCTAATCACACTTCCAAGTTAGCATTTCCACATCAAAGTTGTACAAAAATATGGATTGGTGTCAAATATATCAATGAACATTGTCTAAAGAAAAGCGTTGACTCCCGATCCATCTGTTAAATTAGCAGTGATGGGACGTTTTCAGCACAAAACAATATCAGATTCTTCCATTTAATAGGCTAATTAATGTTTCTCTCTGCATAAGTTCCTACCCCATGCATCGATTTAACAATGGTAATTTGAAGTCGTCGATGAACCACATTATAGCACATGCATGTTCTGCCAACCTACGACTGCATTTAATCTTGAACATAATTAGGATCTCGCGTCATATTTTGTAGAACCACACTCACACCCCGAATTGAATAACTGATGTGACAAGGTAACTATTATCTCCGTTAAAACACTAAGACAATCTCAAACACCTCCATTATGCACACAAGTTTTTAATTTCTAGAGCAGTCAATGAAGCGAAGAGAGCATCTCAAGAGCTGCGTTTGATTCTCAAAAATTTCAAAAAACCAAGTTAAGCTAGTACAAAAAAGAGGTATGTGTTAATTTTTTCATTTCAGCGGTTGCATTTTTATGTATCAGCATTCTATATCCAACACAGAGTCTAACATTGTTCTATCTATAGGGAAAAATTCACCCAAGGAATCCAATGACCAGATGTTGGCCGAGGGCACCGAAATTAAAGGAGGCAAAGATTGGTTAAGGATCTTCTCTCAACACTGCGAGGTAGTTGGAATTTTCTCTTAGGGCGAAACCAATCATTAAAACATCGACTAAGAAGGTATTTACTCAAACCCTCATTTTTAGCGATACAAAAGCAACCACTAGATCAAATATGATGCTCCCACAATGGGGATATGTGTTCATTAGAATCAACAGAGAAGACTACCCAGAGTTTATTCCCCACAACGACCTGGATGTAAGGGTGCTTGACGACCAGGTTTTTTCGAATATCCGGTGGTCATGCTTGCATATGGTAGCCTTATGAACTCCATTCTTACCCTACATTGAGACTCTGATTTGGATAATCGACCACACAGACCCACAAACATTCCTAATAAATTATGATAATGGTCGATGTGTCGAATTTTTTCTCCCGACAAAGGTCCAAAAGTATTACAAGGTCAGGGACCCAAAGGAGCAGTTGAACATAGAATTCCTAGTGAAGTTCTATGAATTCCATGACACCAGTTGATTAATGGCCTCCTGGTGGAAGGAAGACAAGAAATTTACAAACCGTAGCAATGACTGGTACGACACAAAAAATGTGAGGGAGCCATGTATCTACTTAATGGATTTAATTTTCTAGTTATACAGGGAAAAGGATTGCACAAAGTTCTCAAAGGAATGGATGCCCCTCACATACACTGTGGCTATTTCTGGGAGTAGTTTCAACTGGGGAGAAATCATCTTCAAGCAATTAGGCACTAGTATATTGCAGGCTCAGTTACCAAAGGAGGGATAAATGGCCTCGTTCCACATGGCCTCATATCTTCTAGATGTGATCTGCGAAAGGAATGTCTTCGTCGGTATGAATCTGAGTTGGCACGTCGCAGAGCTACTTGTAAATGTCTATTTCAACATCCCATGGGAAAATAGGTACAATAAATATTATGTTCTCATTTGTGATGAATTCATTGCTCATATTTATTTCAATATATTCAAAAATGAATGCCCAAGGCTATTTGTAGAGGCAAAGTGTTGGCACATGGGTAGACCCAGGGTTCAATGCTATAACAATGCACCAACAAAAACCTAACTACCTTCCCTTTAGGAAACACCTATGAAGCACATGAAGTCTCACCCGAGGTAGAGGCAGGGGTGGTTGCAAGACTTGAGTTTCTTCAACCTGAGCTGGGACACAGATCTATGATTATGATACTTAATAGAGCACTTAGCACCGTCAGTTCCTTAATATGAAATAAACATCTACTTCGCTAATAAAATAGAGCTTTGCAGCATTCACACTAATCTAATGTATTTAAGCACTTAGCATAGGTAAATAGATTAGATCTAGTAGATCAAGCACTAATCACATCCATTTAGGTCAGATCTAACATTCTTACACATCATTAGCACAAAGCATAAGCAGATTTATCTATCTCTATCAAAGCACTTAGCAATAGAAGATACAAGCACATCAAGACAAAGCACAAAGAAGAACAACATAGTGTTTACATGGTTCACCCCCACCCTGGGGATATGTCCACCAACTCTTCTTCTTTATTGTCTTCAATCAATAGATTACAAGCATAGAGCCATAAAAAACCCTTACTCTGCCTAGGACAGGAGATCTGCACAACTCATTAGATCCTCCTTCCCCGTGTAGATTTAAGCACACAGTCTTCCAAAACTTCTTACAATGACTTGCACTTAGCTCTGCAAGTCTCACCCAGGAACAAAGCACTTACAATCCTTCGATCACATGGATCTAGAACTTATCTCATCAACCCATCAGTTTGATCCTTCTTACAATGCCTAGACTTCTATTTATATATACAAAATAGGCCTAAACATGGGTAAACCCATGGGCCAACATCCTATTCCCGTTACATAATCCCAAAAACCCAAAAGGGACCCAAAAAGGGGTTGAGATCCTGTGATCTCCACTTCATCTTGTGCTCCTCCTTTGACAGGTTGTCAAAATCCAAAAATAGGTCAATATGGCCAAGAATCTCCTAAAACTTGGTCAAGGGCCAACATGCCCCCAACACTCACCTGTGACTCATCCTGAGTCACTCTAGTCTAACTAGTTCTACCTCGAACACCTCAAGCTTGGCTTGAGCTACCTCGATGTGTTGTTGTACTACAACCTCTTTCTCAATGAACTCATGGATCATTGCATCGTTCACGGGCCCTTCTAGGCATTGTTCTGTTGTGATGACAACCTGTTTTAGCTCTGTTCCTCGGCTTTCAACCGCTTTGAATAATTTCCACACCTTATCTTGTACCGGTTGGAGTTGTTGAGTTACTTCCATAACTTTTCTTTGAATCATATGGATATGTTGTTGAGTGGTGCACTTCTCTTGACATCGCTTCATTCTTTCCACGACCGACGAGGCCTTCAGCTGTGCCTGTAGTGTGTCTGCGTGCTGCTTCACTTCCTAGAGCTTCAACTCCAATGCCTGCAACTCTGGATTCTCGGTGAGGTTCTCATATGTTTGGATGTTTTGGTTAATCAGTTGTTTGCATTCCAGGGAAAGAGATTTTAGTATGTCAACTGCGCTGTGGGAAGTTGCTTCTCGCTGGTCCCTTATGTCCTGTGGGGTCTTGGGAACAGTGCACAGCTCTAAATATGCTATGCGTTGTTGGAGCTATTGGATGGCTTCTGCAACATGATCTACTTGCTTTGTGACTTGATCCTTTGCCTTTATTTCTATGACAGTCACAGAGCGAAGTGCTCTATTGACCATTTCCTTTACTGCAAGTTGGTCTGCTAGCCATTGTTCCTTTCCTTGCTGCAGCTATGATTTTTCTTCATCCCACTTCTCTTGGAGAGAAATATTTTCCCATTCTGCAGCACTGTGTTGTTCGACAAGTACTCCATGTACTTGTGTCAAAGCTTGGGTGGCTTGCGTTGTTTCCTCTTGTTCTCATCGAAGAAGAGCTTCGACTGTATCAGCAATTCGGTGGAGTTGATTTGGCTCATCTCCCAGTTATGGCGTTTGTACTGACAGAGGCATAGTGGAAACTACATAGTTGGACTGTAGTGTCTGTTGCACCCCTTGGAGCTCGTCCTTAATCTGATTGAACACCTCCTCCTTCTTAGCTTCTTGCTTCTCTGCTATCTCCAGTGAAGCATCATTCAGGGTTGCTACGATGAAATCGAAGTCATCTGGGGTGAGGACAGTCTGCATTTTAGTCATGGTTACTTTCACCTTCTTCCGAGAGGAGGGTTTCAGAGGAGAAACCTTCCTTTTCTATGAGGGGTCCTCCTCATCTTTGGGCAGTGTTACTTCACCTTTCTTTTGTTCATCTTCTATTTCATTTATTTCTTCGCCATCACCTTCTTGCTTTGGTGAGATGGAAGTAGTTTGTACTGAGGTACTATCTGTATCTTGAACCTCTTCACCCTTCTTTGTCTTGCTAGATCCAGGTGTATCCTGTGCAGTTTCTAGATTTTCTATGTCATATATCTCCGCAAGGTCTGCTGGAATAAGGAGGCTCCTTGACCATTCCTTGGTGATCTCCTCCAAGTCTTCCTCTGTCATCTTGTAGTATGAATATAGATGTTGTTTATGTCCATCTACATGCACTGTGATGTAAATAAAATTTTGATCAGTGTTGAACTTCATCAAAGGTCGGAACCTGTGTAAAGTGTTTGGGGTCATGCGAGGCTCGGACTGGATGGTTGTCTTTAGCTGATTGTAGCATATGTGGAACACGGCATTTGACTGCCATTGCTTATTCATGTCACTGGAATACCATAGTGTATTGCACTTCATGGACAGAGGTTCAAAGGGCTTGATGTCCGGGAAGGTCGCACCTTTCGGCATCTCCCAAGAATTGAAAGTGATCAGGATCAATAGCTAGCTAAAATGAAATTTGTACCCTTGATCCTGGGCTTCTCGAAAGTCGAGTTCTAATTGGTTCATGAGGTACTTCACCCAATTCATTTGTAGGCCCTGCGCGCACTTCCCTACGAGGTCGACTACAAAACCAGTGACTTGGGTGKGTCGGTTCTTTCGTACTAACTTTTCTGCGATCAATTGATAGGTGAGGCACATTGCACCACTCTAGATAGAAGATACCTTTTAGACTTATCCATAGATGTCCTTGATCCTTTGTGCTAGAGCACGATCCATGGTTTTTTCGGGGTAGAAATCATGTGGGTCAGGGCCTTGCATACTCATCCCAGTGATCTAATTGATCAACATAGGATCCACTTTGATACAGTGGTTTAACTACAAGTATCTGCCATGGTAACATGACAGTAGTAGTTTGACACATGCATTCACCTCTTTATGTCTTCCGAAGTGGGGGATTTTCATGACATTGAGTAGTGTGGAATATGTGAGGTTCATAGTCCATGATTGAGGGATGATATTTGAGTTCTTTCCATTTTTTCTGGTCAACTACTTATGTGGGGCGAGCATGTTGTAGACCTTCCTATCGCCGAGGTTGAAGTCGCTAAACTTCAACATTGCAATCTTTTCTTCATCTGCACAAACTGTGTGTATCCCCTTCGGGAGCTACACAGTGACCAAGTCATACTCAAAGTCTTTGAGCACACTGTCTCGATTTATTTCCCTGCTCAGAGGTGATAGATAGGTGTGTAATATGATTGGAATCAACTTAGAATTTGTGAGATCATCCCTATACTTAGTTCACTTTTCATCTAATGGTCAGGATGGTCTGGCTCGAGCAGTTTATGGAGAGGTCGGCATTCCTCTGATTGATGATGCTTGTAAACTTGTTTACAAACCTCTTTTTGACATGAATATTTCAATCATCAAGTCGAGGAGTACTTTTGTCACTGATTCTTCAACTGCGGTGAGCTCGTCGGACATACGTGCTCGGGATTAACAATATTAGGTTCACGATTAACTCAAACACTACACTAGAATAAATAACAAGAGCCCAATGATGAATTTATACAATTCACTTGGTCTGGAGGCTCAAACTCTTGGGTAGCAAAATTGTTCTTCGTTCATGGCGCGACGGGCTAAATAGGTAACTCGATAACGATTTGCTTGTAAAGGGTATGAAGCCTCATTAACTCTCGTTTTGTCCATTATGGCATGGTCTAGTGATCTGGTGTTGAGTTGTCTTGCCATAAATGTCTTCCTACCCATTCGGAGTGTTGGTCGAACAGTTATAAGGTCCCCAACGGTTATATTCCTATGGCATGGTGAAGTGCCATGTGTCGCTGTTTTGATATCCTGGCGAAGCTCCAATTTTGAAAAGTTTCTTTCTGCGAAGTTCCCTCTAGAACCTTCTGTAAATTTTCAATCTTAGCTCTCTTCTTACTTAGTTTTCTATCCTTCTTTCCAGTGAGCTTCATCTCGGTATTCCTTTTTCCATTCTAATTCTTATCGTCTTTGGACATAGTCACTACGCGTTGTTGAGATTCTTTCCTAGGATTTAGGGGTAACACCTCTTCTTTATTTGGGATAGGTAATTCAATCTTATGTGAGTCCTCTAATGTTCTTGTAGCTTCGAAATTTGGGTCTCTGGTGTTAAACAACTTCAATCTGTTCTCTTGTTCTTCAATCAAGTGTGCGATCCTTCTAGTCATGAAATATTTTAGCTCTTGTTTCTTCTACTCCAAAAATTATTCTTCTTCTCGCCTTCTGGCTTGATCTCTTTCAATCCAAGGTTTTCCTAGTAACATGGTAAATGGGGCACTATCCTCAATAAAATTAATAATCTCAAAATCTTCTTCTGTCGAAGTTCCATTGGCATTCATAGATATCTAAGTGAGCTTTCCACGTAGGTTTGTTAGTTTTCCTCTGAATAACCCTATTCCTCCTAATGAAGGAATCATAGTAGGCCTCCCTATAGCCTCCCAAGTTTTCTATGTCATGATATTCACCTATGTTTCCTCATCTAGAACACAGTCAATGTCAAATTCTCCTATTATTTCTTCGATGCATTCTTTTTCTTAAAATATTTATGATAATCTAACATGTATGTGGTCATTCAAGGTTTCTCTTATCTGTAGCAATGCTTTCTCTAATTCTTTCTGGGATTTTTCTATAGCCTCTGGATCTGTCTTAGGGTTTTCTTGATTCAGATTCATTCCTTCAATCTTGGCAATCATTCTAGGGCAATCCAACACTTCATGGTCCATAGCTTTGCAACAAAGACAACTAGATCTCTCTCTAGGGTATTCCTTAGCAAGATGTCCCAGTTTTCTGCAACTGTAATAGAGGTTTAATGCTGTCTTTCTTTTAAATGATCCCCAGCTTCTCCTGTACTACGCGCTAGGATCATAGGAGCTAGCTTGCAATAAATTCTTTCTAGGATCCTCCATCCATTTGTTAGTCCAAGCATTCTTTCTATGCATAGGTATAACATATCTTTCACTATTCTTATTAGATCTATTCATATCAAACCTTCTTTCATCTATTAGTGCTCTAGTTTTTAAGTTAGGATAGAATCTATCAAATATACCTAGATCCATACTCTAGAAACAAAAAATTTCACTTATCTTACTTTTACAGAGCACAAATCTTTCAGATCTAGAATTTTTCACTATCTTTACCTTTATCATAGCACAGAGCTTACAGATCTTACCTCTTTTTAATCAAGAATTCTCACTTTTACCTTTCTTAGGGAACAAAGATTTTGTATATTACCTATTTTCTTTGGATCAGACTTATTTTCCTTAGCACAGAGATTCTCAGATCAAGTAGAATGTTGTGCACTAGGGAAACAGATCTATGCATGGAGCTTTCACAGTTTCAGGGTGGATCTTTGCACAAATCTTCTTCTTTCTCAGGTCCCATCAATCATAGTTTCAGGTCCCGACAACAGAACCATTTGTTGGCACAGGGGTAGACCCAGGGTTCAATGCTACAACATCGCACCCAAAAACCCCTAACTATCGGCCCTTTCGGAAACACCTACGAAGTAGATGAAGTCTCACCCAAGGTAGAGGTAGGGGTGGTTGGAAGACTCGAGTGTCTGCAACCTTAGCTGGGACACAGATCTGTGATTATGATACTTAATAGAGCACTTAGCACTGTCAGTTCCTTAATATGCAATAAACATCTACTTCGCTAATAAAACAGAGGTTCACAACATTCACACTCATCTAATGTATTTAAGCACTTAGCATAGGTAAATAGATCATATATGGAAGATCAAGCACTAATCACATCCATTTAGGTCAGATCTAACATTCTTACACATCATTAGCACAAAGCATAAGTAGACTTATCTATCTCTATCAAAGAACTTAGCAATAGAATATATAAGCACATCAAGACAAAGTACAAAGCAGAACAACATAGTGTTTATGTGGTTCACCCCCACCTTGGGGCTACGTCCACCAAATATTCTTCTTTATTTTCATCAGTCAATTGGTTACAAGAACAGAAGCATCAAAAACCCTTACTCTGCCTAGGACAGGAGATCTGTGCAGCTTGCTAGATCCTCCTTCCCCGATTATATCTAAGCACACAGTCTTCCACAACTTCTTACAATGACTCACACTTAGCTCTGTAAGTCTCACGTAGGCACAAATCACTTACAATCCTTTGAGCACATAGATCTAGCACTTAGCTCATCAACCTATCAGTCTAATCCTTCTTACAATGACTAGACTTATATTTATATATACAAAATAGGCCTAAACATGGGTAAACCCATGGGATGACATCTCATTCCCATTACATAATCCCAAAAACCCAAAAGGGACCCAAAAAGGGGCTGAAATCATGTGATCTCTGCTTTGTCTTGCGCTCCTCCTTCGACAAGCTGTCGAAGTCCCAAAATAGGTCAATATGACCAAGAATCTCCTAAAACTTGGTCAAGGGCCAACACCAAGAAAACTATTTCAAAAGTAAGCCATCAATACCTAGATGAAACCACAACCTATATCAGGGTGTTCGGTGCCACCAGAGCACCACAGTTTTTCCCCTCTCACGTCCTAGACTGACTCTTCGTAGGAGAAATATGTTATCAAACCATCCTACAGGTCTATAATTCCACTTTGGTTAAGGAAAAGAAACGAGAGTTCATACCCTATGGTTTCCATGTAGGGTTCTATATGGTGAAGGTCATGGATCAAGATAAACAAGAGGGTTTGAGTCAACTGGAGTACAAGCTCCCGACAGGCCGGTTTCACAAGAATGACCCTAAAGGCCTTTTTCTTAAACATGCTTCACAAGTCTCTTCCTGCTATCCATACACACATGACAAGTTTGAAGATGATATCTTTACAGAATGTGCTCAGGACTGGGAGGAGGTGCTACAAACAAAATTTAACCTGGACATGACTAGTTTCAAAGCTATGAGCATGGATGAGTAGGTCGAAATGATAGAACAATCGTCTCATGAATCTCTCAGAGTTAGAGAAGAAAACAGAGGATCATAAGACACATAGGCACAAAGGAGGAGGTTGTTTTTACTATAAGGATCCTAAAGAATCATCAACCAGCTACATAATGACCCTCAACTAATATAAATGACGAGGATCACCCCGACCGACCCAATCACAATCAAAGAGGAGATAAATGGCTCAGATTCAATACAACTGGAGGAAACCATATGTCTGGAAAATCCCAGAGTTCCATCACCATAAGCTAGATCATCGGTGACCATTCCAACCTAGTATGAGATTTCAAGGACACTAGGTGAAACGGGTGTGCCTAATCCCCTGTTTGATCTAATAACCATCTATGATGATGAAGAGATTTTGGAGTTCTCACTTGTAACTCCGATACCAATTACAAAGGAAAAAGAACTTGGGGGAACATCTACTCCAAGTTTTGATGCATCAATTCCAAACCCTCCGTAGGGCTACCATGAGGCCAAAATTATCTTAGACACTAAGTTCCTTGACCTATCAAGGACACCTAAAGAAATATCTAGGGATGATCTAGGTTCAGGTGGAAAAAATGAGGAATTGCAACAGCTAGAGATCAACACCTTGATAGTCGATCACCAAGTAAGTATTGATCTTGTCACTGACTCTTCAATTTTTTTCGATACCTCACCAGTCAATGAACACTAGATGGAGGTCAATCCATTGGAACATAGGGAAGAAGTACAAGAACCGGTCCTAGAGAAAATACATACAGCAGGAATCTTGGGAAACACTCTGACCTGGGGAGAAAAAAAAATCCCTGACCCCGTTGATGAGTTCGTCGATATACAGGCGATTTCCTATGACAGGAAGAGGAAATCTATCATGAGGAGGATCACCAAGAAATGAAGACTCTTGTTCTATAGCTTGATTCTCATCACCACGGAGGAGAAGCTTCTCAAAACAAAACACATGAATACATCTGAGTTCATCAGCACAGGGATGGCTATCACTGATGCCACATTGGATCGAGAAAAGCGAGATGAAAAGGAACCGGTTCCTACACTGAAAGAGCTAGACCATTGGCACCAGTGGAAAATTTTTTACCAAGACTCAACGCAAGCCACAGTTTTTCTGAAGAGTGAGTTCCAAGATGCATATTTCCACTGCATGTGTAGCTGATTATCAAGAAGATACCCTTATGGCACTGGAAACATGTAAGGATGTGGAGAGATGGTATGAAAAGGCATACCAATATGTAGAATGAATTGATTACATAAATGCAATGGAGAAGGGTCAAGATGCGGAGGAGAATGGCATTCGAGTGTTGAGGGATAGTAGCATCTCTTGAATCAGGAAAGCATCTAAATACCATGTAAGTAGGGCACAAGAACCTCAGTGATATATACAGAAGAAGTGGGTCAAGTGTGAAAGAGGTTGTGAAAAGATCAATCAGGAGATGAAAGACATTGGCCTCCCAGAGTTCATCTCACCTGAAGACTTTGTTGACTTGCATGACATATTCAAACGACATGTAGAAAAAGACTCAACATGGGGAGTGGAGATCACACAGGTGGAAAGCATGACACCTGGTCAAATACAAAAGTTTATGGAACATCCTATCAAGGTTCGTGAGGTTCTGCATTGTTTGAGTTCCAAAATCATCAAATGTAGAGAATGGGAAGTAGAAGTGAAGGAAACCCTTTCATCCCCGATGGACCAACACAAATTCTCATATGCTAACACATGCGAGGATATCTTTGTCAAGTGGTCAGAATACGAGAATATTCATCCCCTCTAGTAGAACCACAAGATGATTTCCATAGAACAAAGAGATCAAACGCCACGTGGCAATATTTTGTTTTACTTAATAAAAACTTGTAGCATCTAATTTTAGTTAGTGATTATTTATAAATAGGGGGATTGACATTTTAGGAAAGGTCGATGGTTTTGGGAAAGAGACCCTCTTTTTGAGAATTCTAAAGAACTATTTATGAGCAACCTTAATTAAGAAGTTTTGTTTAGAACCAGAGACAAAACTTTTTTTTTCACCAAAGGCATTGTGTGATTGGATTAAGGAGGAACTACTTCCAACTTTTATTTCAGTGGTTGATGTTGTAACGAGTAAGAGTTTTTGAATCTATTGATAAGCTATTTATTTCAATATTTTAGAAATTTATTTTGTTCTAGATGATGAAAAGAGAATCATTGTGTTAATGTGTGATTGATGGTAGAGCGAAGGAAACTATTTTTCTTGCACTCATCTTATTGCATGCATATTTTCCTTCAATAATTATATCTCAATCACTGTTGAAATACCTGCAAATTAACATATTATTACTAGACTTGTAATAGGTGTGAATATCGTTGTCTGCATGCTTGAGCACTAGGGTTATCCCAAGCTCAACCTTACTTAGTATTTAAGAATCCCTTCTATCAGTTGGTTTATACTAGCACACCTCATTTTATCAAACTCATCTAATAAAATAAAATACAAAAGAGAACGTTTAATCTGAAGGAGGAACTTTCACAGAAAGATATCATGTCAATCACTAAGTAAATCCCATCAATAAATTATCTATATCAAAATATTTGGAGAACCATTCCACCCATCAAATGCCAAAGAGTTTAATTGGGCCTCTAAGGCAGGTTTGTTTCCTACTGTTGAGTTAAATGGATCTCAGACCCCTCAACAGAATTGGCGCTAGAAGGAGGGCCTGATGAATGAATGGCTAACAATATTTTTGATAATATATTTCTCATAGCCTACATATTAAAAACAACCCACATGCATGGATATTCATTCTCAAGACATCCCACATACAAAGAGTACTCCTAAAACGAGTAACTCACCCCAACATGAGGAAGTAGAACACCTATTCTCTGAAATACCTTACGCTCTTCCCCACGAGGAGTTGAACCATTTCAAAATAATCACAAGAGCTTACGCTTGGAAAATTGGATCTTTACCCTTAGCCTTATTACTTCCTTGTAGAAAACAAGTAAGTAGACCAGTCATCGATACCCTTGACCAGGTTTTTGTTCACATGGTAGAAGACCTGATATATTTTTCCCTCACTGATATCGATCAACCCCTTAATATGATCCCCGAAACACCAGTGGGTAACTACTCTGAGCCTAATGATTTTGAAGCTAATGAGGAAGGGTTTAACTTGGATCGCTCAGCTTCATAATTGGATGAATGTTGTAGGAAAATTCCCCTATGGACATGTGAATTCCCTCTTGGATCTTATACCCCAATGATGAAGACAGAAAAATGCTAACATTGAACACTGACATTCCTTTAAATGTAGATAAACTAGTCAAAGGAAAAAGAAGAAGAAAGCATTATGTACCTTTTTCTTAAGCTTTTCCTTGCTCAGTCTAGGATGAACTTGATCTTCAATCCCTTTAATTAGTTTTGCAATTCAACAGATAACAAATACAATGCATGCTTCCTATTCTACCAAGATTAGTTTGAACTAGATTTATTAAGAAGAGACAAGCCCATGTAAACATACACAAACTTGAAGGAAACAATCCAAGCATATATATTACTGAGAACATAATAAGGTACTTACAATCTATAGATACAGATGCAGTAGCCTCACCAAGTCCTCCTTGTCCAACCCCTTGCTTGAAAGACCAACGATCAAAATGACAATACTTTTCACTGATATTCTCCCCCCTTTCACCATGAGAATGCCTCCTTATATAAGCTTTGAGAGGATCAACCACCTTATATATATTTGGAATAATTTGAGGATATGACTCCATTAGTTGTGGGATTTCCCTTGGATCCATCCTATAACTTGGATTCAAGCCAAACTAACTCGAATGCTTTCTAGTTGTCCTTAGAGATAAGGGGGATTCTTCCATAGGATTCTCTCAACAGATCAATGTTCCCTTAAATATGGAAACAGAGTGTTATAGTGCTCCTTGATAAGGGGACAAGGTGCACTAGTTCTCCCTACATGTGGGCAGGGGAGAACTGATCTCCAAAATTCATTTAAGATGATCAGTCTTCAAGGTAAAAATTTTGTAATCTATTCCAAATGACCTGTTTTCCTATTCTAACAAGTTTTAGAGGATGTACCAAGTGTTCTTATGATATCGTCTACAATGTGACACATGTGGGATGAGGATATTACTTTGAGACACTTGCGACAATGACAATGGGACATTATCGAAGTGAGGCATTTTTACATGTAACAGATTTCCCCCCAAAGTGTGAGGTCAGAAGAAGGTAGCTGATGACTGGAGTGCTTTGTATATTTTCGAAGCAAGGGTATCGAGTCGGAGAACCTAGTAGAAGCTGGAAACAACCATCACACAAATTTTATCATAGGTTCCAAACCTAAGGCAGGTATACCTATGCTTGAGTGATATAGGACTTAAGGTATGGCCACCACCAAATACACTGTGGATCCATAATCATAATGACTAAGGGTATAGACACCAAAGATACAATGTGGATCTATACCTCCATGACATGAACTTATCATAGCCATGAGAAATACACAGTGGATCTACGAGATGATAAAACATAGCCACGAAATAATACAAAGTGGATCTATGTGATAGTATATCAGTATGCTCAAAATATCTCCTTCACAACCTAGGAAAGCTTATAAAAAACTAAAAGCTTGACCCAGGGTCTTCGTCCTAGTCCTAATGTAGTACAAATCTGACCATGTGAATAAGTGTTTTGATGTCAAACATGGTATAAACCATTTTATTATCAGTCAATAAGGTAAATTGTTAACAAGTGCGAAGGAAATCACCAGGGATGTCAATGAATCCCAAGGTACCCTAGTACAATCCAACGAATGTGAAAAGAATAGTTGAAGTTGAACATTCGTGGAATCGTCCGATCAGAGGTCAATGATGTAAACCTATTGTTGGAGGTGAGGAGGCCTTCCATTGAGGCATGCAGGGCCCAAGGTACTAACTAGCTTCTAAGTCAAATTTCCTAGATAATGTGTTGAAGTCGACAGGAAAAGACTCATTGAAGGAGGGCCTTGATGTATCCCTCATCAATGACATGAAATAGACATAGAGATGTAAGATGGTGAATCAACTGAGTATGGACTAACACTAGTATTGAAAATAGAAATTTTTTATGGTTGACTCTCGAGGCAGATACTTCCCTTCAACACTGAGGCACAAGTAGCAGAAATGTAACATGGACCAAAACATGATGCAGTGGATACTGTAACTTTCGTCGGGTGACCCAAAGGAGTAAAAAGACTCAAGGGATTGGTTTAGTGCAAAGGTTCAATGGATAAAAATTTATGTGAAAACAATGTGGCGTGTTCAAGGGCAACTGCAAGAGTGACTTGTGACAATTTTGAAAATGGCTTGGCTTGTTTCCTTTAATTTTCCCCGCCATCCAGATAGACGAGTACCTCTTTTTTTTTTACGAGCTCGAGGAGGATAACACATGATCGATTTAACTCACCTTCAGTAATTTCCTCTTCCTTTGTTTAACGAACTCGAAAAAGTAAGGGTTTGGTCCCATATGGGCCCTTCAATTTGTGATTTTTAACAAGTCCAGAGAAGGAAAACTTGGTGATTTTTCATGTTTAGAGAGTCTGAAAAGAACTTAAAGATGACTCCAGGGTTTTCCTTTTTCATAAATTTAGTCTCCAAAGTCTGAAAAAGAGATCAAATGCTACTTGGTAGATGCCCTTTCAAAACCTTTTAAACAAGTGTGAAAGGAAGCAAGATCACTCGACAATGTTTTCATGTTTAAAGAGTCTGAAAAAGAGCTTAAACGAGACTCCAGGGGTTTCCTTTTTCGTCTAACCTTCACAAGTCTGAAAAAGAGATAAAATTCTACTCTGTTACATTCTCATGTTTTTTCGAGCAGGAGAAATAACAAAGACTATGCTCGTCAGTGTTACAAGGTTTAATGAAAAATATATTACGTCGAGGCCTGGAAGTAAAGACAAATCTACATCCGAGGTATTAGTGACTCATCAAAAAAGATTTAAAAACCCAAAAGAATTTTTTTTCTGGGAAACAGGAAACTCCTCAACCTACCAAGGTGTATGTGGCTAATCATTGTGTTCCAAGGTCATGATTAGTTGGGGGAAGAATCGTGATCAAGGACATTAGAGATCTGACACTATGGTCTATTGTATTTTCCATTACCAACTTGGTAGGTAGCATGAGTGCACATTTGGATTCAAAATATCAAATGACTTATGCTCTATAATGTGTGGAGCCTAGATTATTTAACTGGAGTGCAGAATTCCTTCAGAACGTGAAGGATCAAATCACAACGTGCAATGTTAGGAACAAAATATCAATATAGCATAGAAAAAACTCAGAAAAAGTACTCAACACCTTGAAAAAGAGATAATTTCAGATAATAAGCCTCTTCGAGGGGGCAACCTCCTTTTACCCCACTTAAAT
>JZKD02S1286947.1:35358-62351 GCA_000966675.3 Picea glauca | reverse complement strand
TCATATATATCTCAATTATGTGTGAGCTTTGTAATGTGTAGGAATATGTGGATGATTAATTCAAAGAGACTTCTCGAATGTCTCTTCCATCATTCCAAAGGAGATAATTATTCAAAGCCTCTTTTCAAGGAGAAGATCATAGAGATTTGGTTAGAATATCTTATCTAAGATATATGAGATATATGTGTGAGGATTTAAAGGGATCATATCTTGTAATAATGGAAAAGTAGTTGAGAGTGGTTGAGAGAATAGTGGATCTGTAATAATGAGATGGTTATCTTATCTTCAAGGCTCTCATGTATAAAAGAGAGTTCTCTCTCTTCATGAGGATTCAATTAGGAATTAGATCATTAGAATGAAGATTAGATTTTGATTAGCTTTTGATGAAGGAAGGGGATTCTTAGCTTGGTTTCATTGATTCATACTTTCATTATTGTTTCATGAAGATGGATTTGATTCTTGTAATGTAATTCAACATCGTCTTATTGTGTGAGCTCACATATTTCATTGTTGTTAACTCTTCACATGTTGTATTTCCCTTATGCAATTTCATGCTTTCCTAGTTAGTGTTTCAATGCTTTCTTAGATTACTTTGATTTCAGCAACATAGATTAGATTAGATTAGTTCTACTTCAGTCCTGCACAAACAGTGCATGTGCTTCGTCAGTTTACATACCCCGGGTTGACAATTAAATGGTTGGGCAAGTACTACAACGTTATTATAACAACATATATTTCGCCTGACAGGAGGTAGAGGAGAGTGAATTTGAACTGGTAATGGGTGCAGAAATAGAGTGATTTGTTGTTCTGGTCAAATGTGATGAATATTGGGTTTTGACGGTACCGATAACTCCATCTGAATGTGTCATGGAAGAAGGTTTGGATGGATCGATAGGAGTATGGGTAGCATTTGGAATCAACTCATACAAAGTATCATATTGGGAGTAAACCAAATCTAATTATTGAGCTCGAGAAATGGATTCTACCTCTATGAACACACCACCCATGGCAATGTCACGAGCAATTGGGGGTAAAAGAGATTTAGTAAACCATGCTGCCAATAGTTGGTCAGGAATGGTCGCTTTAATCAACCTTCGTCGTCATCTCCATTCATGAATGTGATCAGAGATATGTACGGAATTCATTTGATGAAGTGAGGTTACAAGTTTAGTACATGTATCGTAATGAATGGGTAATTGAAAATGCATGAGAAAATCCATAGCTACAGAGTTGAAGTCTTGAAAGGAACCATGTTGAAGTTTAATGTACCATTTGGTTGCAGAGCCCGTGAGTGTGCGTTGGAAAAGACGCAAGCGTATAGAATCATCCATCAATGAGTTTGATGAACACCATAAATGGAATGTCATCACATGGTTGTTCAGGTCTTCTCCAGGTTTACTGTAAAATTTGGGGATGTCAAAAGGTAATATAGCAAGAATTACTGGCCAAAAAGGAAAATGTAATATGGGATCATTTGTCAACAGAGACAAATCTAGGAGATCCAATGTGGCAAGAAAGGGTACTTGTCGGTTAACCTGAGGGCATTACTGATGTGGAATAGGGACACCAGTGGGACCATAAACTGGTTAAGGTGGATAATTTTATCTAATAGGTCCTCCCATATAATTTTGTTTTTGACCAGTATAGGTAGGATTTGACTGTTGTTGAGTAATGTTCATGAGCAGGGTAAAACCGGGTTGATTCTGAGGAGTATAAGTCGATTGATTCGGTTGTGGGGATAAATAGTTTTCCCTTGAGGAGGGTAAATAGGTTTTCCATGAGGAGGGTAAATGTTACATGTCAAAATTCCTCACTTCGATAGATGTCCCATCATCATTATTGCAAGTGTCGCAAGTGTCTATTTTTTGTCGCAAGTGTCACAAAATTCATTTTCTCGTCCTGCATGTGTCGCATTGTGGATGACATCATAAGAACTCTTGGTACATCCTCTAAGACTTGTTATAAGAGTGAAACATGACATTTGGAAAATCTTACAAACTTTTTACCTTCAAGAATGATCATCTTAAACAAATTGATCAACGCTCCCCTTCCCACATGCAAGGAGCACTAGCACTCCTTGTCCTCTTAGCAGGGAGCACTATAGCACTCTGTTGCCAGTTTTAAGGGAGCGTTGATCTGTTGAGAGAATATTGGGGAAGAATACCCCTTATATCTAAGGACAGCTAAGAAACATCTACGTTAGTTTGGCTCAAGTCCAAGTTAACAGCTGGATCTAAGGGAAATCCCACAACTGATGGAGTTATATCCTCAACTTATTCCAAGAATAGCTAAGGTGGTTGAGCCTTTCAAAGCCTATATAAGGAGGCATTCTCATGGTGAAAAAGGGGGAGAATGTTAGTGAAAAGTATTTTCATTCTGATCGTGGATCTTTTGAGCAAGGGGTTGGACAAGAAGGACTTGGTGAGGCTGTTGCATCTGCATCTACAGATTGTAAGCATCTTTTTATGTTCTCATTAATATATATGCTTAGCATGTTTCCTTCAAGTTTGTGTATATTTTCACGGGCTTGTCTCTTCTTGATAAATATAGTTTAAACTAATCTTGGTAGAGTAGGAAGCATGTATTTTTTTGTCTATTGAATTGCAGAACTCATTAAAGGGCTTGAAGATCAAGTTCATACTAGACTGAGCAAGGAAAAAATTCAGAAAAAGGTACATCATGCTTTCTTCCTCTTTTCCTTTGACTAGTTTGGCTACATTTAAAGGAATTTCAGTGTTCAATGTTAGCATTTTTTTGTCTTAGTCATAGGGGTCTAAGATCCAAGAGGACATTCACTTGTTTGCATGGGAATTTTCCTACAACAGTAAACATTTGACACTTAGGGAGGATAAGATTGTTGTCCTTGAGGACCCCAGGTGGGATTTGGGACACTCGGATAAGGTTTTCCAAAATATAATACAGAAGGAATGGGATTTGGTACTCCTCCTTGTGGGTTATGGTATGATTTCCCCCCATGGTAAGCTTGATTAAACATACCTCCTTGAGGTGCTCCCCAAGATTGTGAATGGTTTATGGAAAAACAGGGGTTCCCCCTTGCCATAGGTTGATTGACAACTGTGGTTTGACCAATAAAGGGAGTTTGTCCCTTGGAAGGAACATGCAAAGGTGGTTTTCTCCTAGAAGAGATTGGCCTGCTAAAGGACGATTTCCCCCCAGGAGGGATAGGCCCACTAGATGATGGTTTCCCCCCAGTCGGTATTTGTCCCGCAGTTGATTTTGTATGTCTAGAAAGGGTCTACATTCTCTGTTGTAAAGGTGTTCCAACAGGATCCTGTGGAATATGAGGAGATGTAGTATGAAGAGGTGTAGCGGTGGGAGTAATGGTTGAAGTATCTTGTGCATGATTAGGTGCTATGACTCCGACATTAAGGTGGATTTGTGCTGACATAGAAGTAGGATTGACTACTTGTTCGATGGGACAATCAATAGTCTAACCGAGTGTTCATGCCTCAATGGTAAGAGGGTCATGAGTATCAAGAGGTTGTCGAATAAAGCCAAAATTTTCATAAAGATCATGTCCCAATGGAAACTTCCATATGGAACAAGCAGGTGTCTGATGTGGATCTGTTGTGTCAATAGGAAAAACGGGGGTCCTAAACTCATCATTGAAAATTAGTTATGTGGATCCCATATATGTCTCGGTAATTGGTCTCAATGGAAAACGAGGGACTTCTTCTTCTATAATATTACCAAACGAGTCCAATCAAACAAGGACTGGTTCAATATGAGCTTCTGACACATGTGTAGTATGAGGAATGGGATCCTCAACCATAACCAAGGTGCTTTCAGGATTTTCTAACAAAGGAGTAGCAACGCTCCCAGCGTCGGAGCAATTTTCTACCTCTTCACGATAAATATCTTCTGGTGAATTAGGAGGTAATGGTTCGTAGCCTTCTGGAGGAATCCCTTGCATCCTACGTGATTGACAAAGACCTTTATCTTCTACAGGCTCAATCTTGAAAAATTATTAAATCAACAACACACGCTAAAAAATCTAGAAGAACCAACAAGCAAACAAACCTTCTTTCAATGACCGTACTAGTTGGTGATGAAATCCAACATCACGTGATCAAATTGAGAAGGGGATAGGATATGAGCGGGTGGAAAATTTACGATGGTGACCTACATAACAGAATTACGTCTTGGTGTAAGCTTTCACAATCATGGATTTACCCTCCAAGAAGCCCGAGTGAGTTTGACCAACGTCCTCTCCAGGTATAGCAAAGACTTCCCTTCATCGTCACCTTGTGTAAATATCCTAAATATTATGGATACTAAGGACACCAACTTGTAGTCATTCTCTATTCGAGTACAGTCAACAGCCCAGTCCAAATGTATGGGTAGGATAACAAGTCTGAAATCGTTGAAGAGAACTGAGGACAAGTGGACTGGTAGAACTCTAGAGGACCCCGAACAGATTCGAAATTCATGAAGCACCGATACCAAATGAAGAAAGTTGTACATCAAGAAGAACCCCCAATATACGATATTACTACTATGAACAGTTAAACCATGGAGGGATAATCTATGTGGCTCTCCCGAACACGACCTTGTGCATAACCCCTGTATGAGACGGGGATCCCGTCTATGCTTATACGAAAATTGAATTTTCTCTCCCTATCGCAAGATGCTAAGTTTTTTTTTTGAATGCTTTGGAGAGTTGTACTCACAGCCTAATCCAAAGCGCTAATCCTAGTCTAATGTTAGTGGAAGAATCTAAAAAGAAAAAGTTTCTAGATCAATTTTAATTAGCATTGATTTTAGTGGTTGTTCTTTACTCAGAGGTGAATGAGAGTGAAACTGATGATATTATGACTTGAATCCGAGAGAAGCAAAAGAAAAATGATAAGAAATTGTTTCTTTCAATGAACTTTTATTTATGGGAAGGAGAATCATTTTCTTTCTTTCACTATCAAACACAAAAATGCGGAAATTTCATGCAATTGCTTTCAACAAGAATCCAATTCAATGCTAAACTATTCAGAGATTGTTTCTAATATCCAAAACACAATCATGAAATGATATCTCTTTGTTTGAATATGAACATTAATTGATTTGATTCAAAGCTTCTTATGCCAACAAGATTTCACTATTTTCAATTTTAGACAATTGGAAGCAAGTATCATATAAACAAAAAAAACACTCTCGCAACGATCAAATAAGAAGCAAAAAAAAATCTAAACTTTTCAAAAGAAATCCAAAATAACAAAGCTCACTAAAGAAATTTTCTTGGAGAGATACAAAGATCAAAGACCAAATAGGATAGTACAAATATCTATGGGCTTCCTTGTAACAACTTTCAAACGATCATATGAACGAGAAAGGATCAAAAATGAACTCAAAATCTCAAAGAGAAAGAGTGATTTCAAAACTAGGAAATGTCTTTAAAAAATACAACCAAAGATCAAAAATATTAGAAAGAAAAAGGTTTCAAGATTTATAGAAGACACAAGTTGATAGAAAAAGTCTTGAGCAAAAGACGAATCCAAAAAATCACACCAAGAACAAATATCCAACATTTTTTTAACAGAGAGAAAGATTAGTGCTCTGGTTGTATAAGAACCAAAGCACGAAAACATTCCCTAAAGCACTGCAGGGGAGCACCGATACTAAAATCAGTGCTCCGGATGTAAAGGAAGAAGGGCACGAGTTTCTGAGAATGAAAAAGAATCAACCCAGAAAAAAAAAACTCAGGAAGGCTTGATCATCAGCCTGTGTAAGATGACTTCAGGACTGACAACACATTTATAAAAGAGGAAAAATATAGTGAGTAAGATCTGAAGATGATAAAAGGCTAAGACAATACCAAGGAAATAAACTGAAACTGAAAGATTCGATCCCCAGTGGAGTCACCAACTTATGTTGTAGGAAAATTCCCCTGCGGACAGGTGAATGCCCTCTTGGATCTTAGACCCCTATGACCAAGACAGAAAAATGCTAACATTGAACACTGACATTCCTTTAAATGTAGCTAAAATAGTCAAAGGAAAAAGAGAAAGAAATCATGATGTGCCTTTTTCTAAATCTTGTCATTGCTCGGTCTAGGTTGAACTTGATCTTCAAGCCCTTTAATGAGTTATGCAATTAAACACACAACAAAGACAATGCATGCTTCATATTCTACCAAGATTAGTTTGAACTAGATTTATTAAGAAGAGGCAAGCCCATCTAAACATACACAAACTTGAATGAAAAAAATTCCAAGAATATATGTTAATGAGAACATAACAAGGTACTTACAATATGTAGATGCAAATGCAGCAACCTCACCAAGTCCTCCTTGTCCAACCCTTTGCTCGAAAGACCCACGATCAGAATGACAATACTTTTCATTGATATTCTCCCATCTTTCACCATGATAATGCCTCCTTATATAGGATTTGAGAGGATCAACCACCTTATCTATATTTGGAATAAGTTGAGGATATAACTCCATTAGTTGTGGGATTTCCCTTAGATCCAGCCTATAACTTAGATTCGAGCCAAACTAACTCGGACGATTTCTAGCTTTCCTTAGAGATAAGGGGGATTCTTCCTCAAGATTATATCAACATATCGGAACTCCCTTAAATTTGGAAACAGAGCGCTATAACACTCTCTAATAAGGGGACAAGGAGCACTAGCACTCCCTGTATGTGGGCAGGGGAGCGCTCATCTCCAAAAATTCATTTAAGATGATGATTCTTCAAGGTAAAGAGTTTGTAAGCTTTTTCAAATGACATGTTTTTCTATTCTAACAAGTTTTATAGGATGTACCAAGTGTTCTTATGATATCGTCCGCAATGCAACACATGCGGCACGAGGATATGACTTTGCGACACTTGCGACAAAAATGCGATACTTGCAACAATGACAATGGGACATTATCAAAATGAGGAATTTTGATGTGTAACAACAACATGGAATATCACCACGATAATAGTTAAGAAAGAGGAAATCCACCTCAAAATAATCAACCTTGGTTGGCTATATATGCTCTAGCAGTCCCAGGATATGTACATAACCTCCATCAATACCCAGAAAAATTACTTCCCAAATCCGACCCTAAAACCTTCGGATTGCTTGAAGACCATACTAAGAAATTCATACTAGCTATAAGATTGATGAACGTACAACACGAGGACGTAGTGTGTAGGATTTTTCCCTATACCTTTAAGTATTCAACCTCAACTTAGTATTTTAACTTGCCTGTTGGGTCCATAACTAGTTGGACGAAGTTTCAAAAAGATTTCTTAGACAAATTTGCAGAAGAAACCACCACATGAGATTTAATGGTTGAATTGTTCGTCGTCGGCATGAGTTCAAAAGAGAAGGTTAAAGACTTCAATCAACGGTTTACCACTATCTTGAACAAATTTCAACCTGAAGCTAAACCTAATCAGAAGTTGCAAATTGAGGTATATGTTAATGCTCTTCCTTCTTCCATTTCCATGTTTGTGAAAAGGGATGCCAAACATACCCTAGATGAATATTTCGAGGAAGCCAAAATGATTGAATTCCAAATGAAGAGATGCAAAGAGGTCTAGGTCTCACTAGTTAAGAAGGAAGGTCAACCTCCCCCTAGGAGAGGACTTTTGTTGACTAGAACCCCAGGAAAAAAAACAGAATAGGGTCCCAAAAAGAGAAGTGGGGACATAGAAGGCCTACAATGGATGATAAAGAAACTATCAAATGAAATCGTAGACATGAAAAGAAGTGTTGGGGAAGGAAACTAAGGTCAAAGGCCCTATAAACATTTTTTTAAAAGAAACCCACCTTTTAAAGTGATTGAACCTCCCAAAGCCAACTTAAACATCGACCTGGGTAATGTAGCATCCAACTCTTTTTGTACATACCATCAAGAGAAATATTCTGAAAGAGAATGTCCCCAATGGGTGCATGATATGAATTTAATGGCCAATCGTTTCCTAGACAAAGTTTCTCTTACCGAACAATCAAGCGGTTCAGCGGTGAACATCGCCAATCAAGAGGAAGTTGAGCAGTCGGAAGAAACATCTATGTTGTTATGGGATATTGACATGTCGATGTCTCCCGATGATGTATTTGAAGTTTAGTAACCACCCATTGAGGTTTTGGTGGTGCAAACATGAAGCAAGGGTCAAACGGTCTCAAATTATCTTATCACTGTCCAATCTTAGAGAGGAAAACAAATAGCCAATCACTCGAAAGAACCTTTTGACTCCCAAAGTAATCTTATAAGCATACCTACATGGGAGTCACCCAAGCTGGACTACAACATAGTATAAGACTTAAAGAAGTTGAAGGCTAATGTGTCGGTCATGGACATGTGTAGAATTCCCCGGCAAAAAGACTTTATGTTGCATGCCTTAAGGTCAATAGAATCCCCTATAACAATCACTGACCCAGGTGAGGTCCCATCCCCCACGTATCTAAAGAAAAAACCAAATGTAAATGCTTGCTCTGTAGACAAAAGAGGAAATCCTTTTGTCCCACCTTTCCTTTTAATATTTGAAGTCTTCAACAGAAACCTACATAATTGTTTAGTCGATTCACGAAAATCCTACAATGTCATGCCATTGTCAATCTGCAAGAAATTGAACACAATTCCACTCAAAAGTTATTAACACATTATACAACTAGACAGAACTCAGATAAAATTTATAGGGGAACTTAAGGATGTCATGATCAGAATGGATACACACCCAATATGTGTTCAAGTAATTGACATCATTGTAGTAGATATCCCAAAATCTTATGGACTGCTACTTATTTGAGATTGGAACAATAAATTGAATGGATACTTTATCACAGACTGGGCTCACCTTTAGTTTCCACTAAACGAACATACCAACATGATTATGATTGATAGGGAAGATATCCCAAACATATTGTCACCGATTTAGAATATTTCAATGAACCCTCTTTGGTAGATTTCCCCATGCTAGGAAACTACTCCTGTGATTTTGATTTCGACAATCTCGCCCCTCTCTCATCTTATGTACATCTCACTCAAAACTTCGAAATGACTTTTCAAGTGAATCTACTGGAAGCATCAGAAGAAATCATCTTCTGTCAAGGACCTCTATTGGAAACAATAGACAAGGTATACAGAGATAAGAAAGTAACTAGACCTGAAGAAGTTGCTAAATTTCGCTCACAAGTTTGGAAGTTTACTTTGATGGATCTAAATCACAAGAAGGGTCGGGAGCATGATGTATCCTCATTGACCCAAAGGGAATCCGAATTTCCTATCCTGTACACTAGAATTTGAATGCACCAATAACATTGTTGAATATGAAGCTCTAGTTCAGGGACTAAAGAAAGCCATAGACTTAAATATTAAAGAACTAAAAGTTTTTGGGGACTCTGAAATTATCATTAGGCAAATAAAGAATACTATACATTGCAATTCACCCCACTTAAGGAATTACCAACAAGAGGTGCATAGACTAATAGAACATTTTTAGGCCTTCAATATTACTGCTCTTCCCAGAACAAAAAATAATCTTGTTGATTCCCTAGCCACTGCAGCCTCAAGGTTATCCCCTTTAGAAGACTATGAATCTTCCAGGTTCATTGTGGAACTACTCTACAAACCTCCAGTACCCAACAATATTTATAATTGGAAGGTTTTTGAAGGAGATGAACAGATTGTAGATTTTCTAACCAACAAATAGAATTTTAAAGATATGGCTATTGGTGATGAGGTATTCCAAGAGCAATTGGAAGAAATTGATTTCCATGAACAAAAGGGCGGAACAGATCACTCTAATAATAAACCAAGGTTTCACACCATACCGAAAGGGGTAGCCAATTTGGAGAATCTTTTTTACCTGAGGGAAAGATTTAAGGGGTCAAAAAACACAAATACATGGAGTTCATGTCCCATATATGAGACTATAAACCTAGGAACCCCGAAAAACCCTAAGAATGTAAATCTAGGAAAAACAATGTCTAAAAAATACAGGAAATATTATCTCAAACTTTTTAGAGAATATCAAGATGTCTTTGCATGGTCCTATCGGGAGTTGAAAACTTATGACACTCACATTATTCAACACACAATCCCATTAAAATCTAGAGTAAAAACCTTCCAAAAAAATCTCTGGAACCCCTCATGTATCAAGAGTTAAAGAAATTACTAGATGCTAATATTATCTTTCAAGTTAGGCACTCTACCTGGGTAGCAAATTTGGTTCATGTCAGGAAAAAGTATGGGGAGATCTGCCTGTGTGTAGATTTCAGAAACCTTAACAGAGCATCAGAAAAGGATAACTATCCAATCCCACCCATGGAACAGCTCTTGCAGACCATGTCTGGTTTTGAAATTTTCTCCCTTCTAGATGGTTTCTAAGGTTATAACCAGGTTCTAGTTTCAGAGGAAGACTGATTGAAAACTACCTTCTGAACCAAGTGGGGAACTTTTTCTTATAAATGCATGCCCTTTGGGTTGATTAATGCAAGAGAAACATTCCAAAGCACCATGGATGTAGCTTTTTGGGGATTGATTAACAAATGTGTAGTAGTGTATTTAGATGACATGACTATGTATTCAAAGAACAGAAAATACCACATCCAACATCTAACCCATATTTTCGAAAGGTGTAGAAAATATGGAATATCTTTAAACCCTAAGAAAACTATCTTTGGTGTCGAGGAAGGGAAATTGCTAGGTTATATTATATCTCAAGCAAGAATTTGTATAGATCAAGAACGAATAAAGGAAATATCTCAGCTTCCCTTACCCCATAACAAAAAGGCTATGCAATCCTTCTTTGGGACAATTAATTTTGTGAGAAATTTCACCCCCAATTTCGTTGAAACTGTCAAATCCTTACAAAAAATTGTCCGCAAGGATGCATATTTTAAGTGGGATGACAAGCGAAAAGATTCTTTTAACAATATCAAGACTACAATATCTCAAGCTCCAGTGTTACGAAGTATCGACTTTAGTAAATATTTTTTCCTCTATACTTTCGCCTCTGACCAATCCTTAGCTGCAGTATTGACCCAAAAGGATGTTGATAATAATGAGGCACTAGTATCATTTATAAGCACTAATCTCCAAGGAACCGAATTGAATTACCCTGCTATAGACAAACATGCTTATGTGGTGTACAAAGCAGTAAAACATTTCAGATCTTACATCCTAAAAAATCACACTAAATTCATTGTGCCTCATCCCGCAGTCCAATTCCTATTCACTCAACAGAAGATTGGGGAGAGAAGGCAAAATTTGATGGCAGTTGTCCAGGAATTTGATCTAGATATAAAACCTGCCAAATTAGTAAAGGGACAAGGATTTTGTAAGCTGGCCACAGAAGCCCAAGATCGAATAAATGAAGACCTCAGGTGGGAGAATGAATTAGCATTATGGTGTAGTGAAGGTTTATGCATTACCCTAGGGATAGATTCTTGGTATGGAAAATTTATTTACCTCCTACATCATGGGAATTTCCTAGAAAACCTAAACCCTAAGGAAAGGAGAACTCTCAGACTAAAATCTGTGCAATATTGCCTTGTAAATTCAGTACTTTTACGCGTAAATTATGATGGAGTACTCTTGAGATGTCTCGAGCGTGAAGATGAAGAAAATTTTCTAAGGGAGCTCCATGATGGTCTTACAGGTGGACACTTTGTAGGGAATACCATAGCTCACAAAATATTAAGAGTCAGTTATTATTGGCCTACTCTATTTAGGGACACTCATACATACGCTAGGAACTGTAAATCTTGTCAAATGAGTGTGGGTAGAGAGAAGAGAGAAGTTGTCCCACTCCAACCAATGACCATATCTAGACCATTCGAGAAATGGGGGTTAGACGTCATAGGGGAGATTGCCCCGAGTTCTTAAAAACAACATAAATACATATTTACTGCGACAAACTATTTTACAAAATGGGCAGAGGCCATCCCTCTGACTCACGTGAATGAAAAGGTGGTATTCCAATTCATAGAACAACAGTTGATCACAAGGTTTGGGATGCCTTCCATTCTCGTTTTTTACAATGCTTCTTAATTTTCTTCTAATCTATTAACAGAGTTTTCTCTAGTCAAAGGAATCATAATAAGATACTCTGCAAACTACTATCCACAAGGGAATGGGGTGGCATAATCAACTAATAAAAACCTAGTGAGGATATTGAAGAAAAAATTCACAGACAATCAGAGGATATGGCATATCTCACTTCATAATGCCTTATGGGAAGATGGAGTAACTGTAGATTTTAACCTTGTACAATATTTACTGCAAACATATTTTCAGTAAAAGAACAAAAAAGATATAATGGAAAATACAAACATTACATAGAGATTTTTCCCCTGGAAACCCAAACCGGGAAAACCAGCATATTCTATATTTATTCATGATGATACATTGTTTACAATACAATATACATATAGGAGCCAGCGGCATCCAAAACTTTAACCCAATGACCTGGATTAGCCAACAACCCTAATTCCTTAACCGGAAATAGAAAACCATCGGAAAAAAAACATGTTCCGAAAAAACCACCTAAATATGTGACATGTTTCCCAAATATAACTCGTGTAAATAATATAAAACATACCCAACATTCTCCCACTTGTTGTTTTCTTTGCATATAGAGGGTTACAGGGTTACATAGTCAACAATCCAGGGCAGCAATGCCCATGGATCCTCTACACCAAGATAACTTCTCAGTGCTCACAGATTTTGTTAAAGAATCTACAACATTCTTCAAAGTGTCCACCTTCATCAGCAATACTTTCTTTTCTTCAATCATAGAGGGTTACTTTCTTTGCATATAGAGGGTTACAGGGTTACATAGTCAACAATCCAGGGCAGCAATGCCCATGGATCCTCTACACCAAGATAACTTCTCAGTGCTCACAGATTTTGTTAAAGAATCTACAACATTCTTCAAAGTGTCCACCTTCATCAGCAATACTTTCTTTTCTTCAATCATGTCTCTCACAAAGTGATATTGAATATCGATATGATTTGTCTTTGAATGATAAGTCAAGTTCTTTGCCAAAAAAATTGCACTTTGACTATCACAATCTATCCTTACAACTTCTTGTCCCAACCCAATACTTGAACACAATCTTTGTAACCATACTACTTCCCTACTTGCATGAGTGGTCACCATGTATTTAGCTTCTATAGTTGAAAGTGCCACTACAGCCTGTCTTTTTCTCATCCAACTTATTGCTCCTCCAAACAGGTTAAACACATACCCACTTGTAGATCTCCTACAATCTATATCTCCAGCCCAGTCTGCATCCATAAAGCCATGTATATCCACCACTTTGTCCAATCCAGGTCTTCCTTCATAGCACAATGCATAGCTAGAAATGCCATGCAAATACCTGAAAACCCTTTTTACTGTTGTCCAATGCTCCTTGCATGGTTTTGGCATATACCTACTCAAAAATCCCATTGCTTGTGCAATGTCCGGTCTAGTACAGACCATTGCATACATAAAAATGCCAACTTCACTCACATATGGAACACAAGACATGTCCTCCTCCTCTTCCTGTGTCTTGGGACACTGATCCGTAGATAACTTTACCCCAACAGGAATAGGAACCTTGACCGGTTTACATTCCTGCATATTAAACCTCTTCAATATTGTCTCAACATGTTTTCTTTGATTCAACTAGAGTTTCATGTTTTCCGATCTCTTTTAATTTCCATGCCCAAAATGAAATTGAAGCACCGAGATCCTTCATGTCAAATTTAGAGGACAACTGAGTTTTCACATCCTAGATAATCTCCTTGTTGTTTCCTATCAACAACATGTCATCCACATACAAGACCAAATAAATCAAATGATCACCAATTAATTTAAAATACACACAATGATCCTCTTTGCTTCTTCTGAAGCCATGTCCCAGCATATAAGTGTCAAATTTTTTATACCACGTCCTTGGTGATTTTTTTAAACCATACAGGGACTTTTTCAACTTCCATACCAGCTCCTTCTTTCCCTTCATAGCATAACCTTCTGGTTTCTTCATATAGATTTCTTCTTCCAGATCCCCATGTAGGAATGTTGTCTTCACATCCATTTTTTCTACTTAAAAATCAAATGCAGTAGCAACAGATAACATAAATATTATAGAGGTTAACTTGGAAACAAGAGAAAAAATCTCACCAAAATCAATTCCCTCAACCTGGGAATAAACCTTTGCGACTAAACGAGCTTTGTATTTCTCCACTTTTCCTTCTACATTCAACTTCTTTTTAAATACCCATTTGTTTCCAATGGGCTTTCTTCCAGTCGGCAACACCAATAGATCCCAAGCATCATTCTTATCCAAAGATTCCATTTCTTTGTCCATGGCCCTTTTCCAGAGATTTCCATCCTCTGAATCAACTGCCTCCTTGACAGTTCTAGGATCATCAACAGTAATAGAAAAGAAAATTTTGAATGGAAATCGGATGGAGTATACCTTTCTGGTAGCCTCTTTCTCTAGCTGATCTCCTCAATACTGGAGTATGAGGATCTTCTTCTTATTATTCATGTTCTTCCGTAGAGGCTAACTCATCATTCTTTAAATCAAACTCTATTTTCTTTGGTTTTTCCTTACTTGGTAGGACTTCTTGTTTAACAGCATCCTTCATTTCTCTAAATACCACATCTCAGTTATACACTACCTTATTAGTTTCTGGGTTCCAAAGATTATAACCTTTGAGACCATCTTTCTATCCAATAAATATACACTTGTCGGCCTTCTTATCTAGCTTACTCATGTTTTCCATTGGAACATGAACATATGCATCACAGCCAAATACCTTGAGATGTGTGAGAGAAGGTTCCTTACCAGTCCATAACTCTTGTGGAGTCTTGTCATCCAATGTTGATGAGGGTGATCTGTTGACCAGGTAACATGCAGTACCCACTGCCTCTACCCATAATTCTTTCCCTAACCCAACACCATTGAGCATGCACCTTGCTTTTTCCATCAACATCCTGTTCATCCTTTCTGCAACTCCATTTTGTTGAGGTGTATATGGAGTAGTCTTATGCCTTTCTATACTGCACTTCTTACAGAATTCTTTAAATTCATTCCCATAGAACTCTCTGCCATTATCTGTCCTCAACACCTTAATTCTTTTCTCTGTTTGATTCTCAACAAGAGCCTTAAACTCTTTAAACCTTTCAAAGACTTCATATTTGTTCCTAAGGAAATATATCCAAGTATTCCTCGAGAATTCTTCTATAAATGAGACATAGTACATATATTTTCCCAATGATGGGACCGACACAGGTCCAAAAACATCACTATGAACTAACTGTAAAATTCCTTCTATCCTCGTTGCACCAGAGGGGAATCTTACCTAATTTTGCTTCCCATATAGACAATGTTCACAGAAATCAAAATCCAGAGAGAAGTTAGACATACCTTCAGCCATACCTTTACTATGTAGTAGTCGAAGGCCCTTCTCTCTGATATGCCCCAATCTTTGATGCCACAACATAACCTTTTCTCCAGAGACTGTAGGAGTTCTTTCTTCTTCAACTCCAATATCAAGAACAATGGAACTATTACACCCATCACTAATAGTGATTCCTTGCAGCTTATACAAAGTTCCAAACTGAACTCCCTTTAGCAACACCACTGCTCCTCGAACCATCCTACAAGTTTCCTTTTCAAATATTGTTTTTACCCCTGCATCGTCCATTTTTCTTACAGAAATCAAATTTCTAGCCAAACATGGGATGTGCAGAACACCAGGAAGTTTTGTAATCCTTCCATCTATGAGCCTCAACTTGAATTTTCCTCGTCCTTTGATTCTGGTTGTCGAATCATCACCTAATAAAACATTACCTCCATCATACCTTTCATATTCACAGAAATACTCCCTATGGGGAGTCATATGAAAGGATGCACCAAAGTCAACCAACCATGCCTCATGATCTGCATGTATTCTTGAAGAAGCCAAGTACACATCCCATCCTTCTTCCTTGGAGGTATTTTATTCTGTAGAAGGAGATTCTTCATATCCCTTCTTTTTCTCAACTTTGGATCTACACTGCTTCTTGTAGTACCCTTCTTTTCCACATCTCCAACATACCTTTACAAACTTTCCGAGAGATTTAGATCTACTCTTAGACTTAGATCCCCCATTTTAGAACTTAATTCTATTTATTTCCTTGGAATGTCCTCTTGCAAATAATGCATCTATGCTCTGTCCTTCCATATTCTTTCGTCTCATCCCCTCCGACAACAAAGATGAGACCACTTCATCAAACTTCAAGAAAGTTGTATTACTATCTATGGTTGCAACCAGACTATCCCACGAGTCTGGTAAAGAACACAGTAAACTGATACATTTATATTCATATGAAATTTTAATATCAACAGATACTAATTGAATTACCATCGTATTGAAGGCGTTCAAATGCTCTGCCACCGAGTCTCCATCTCTCATCCTCAGGTTATAAAGCTTCTTTCTCAGGAATATTTTATTCACTAGGGACTTAGATTGATACAACTTCCCCAATTTATCCCATAAATCCTTGGTTGTAGCTTACTCTGACACATTTAGTAATACTGAATCTAAGAGACACAATCAGATTGTGCTCTTTGCCTTCCAATCCAACTTTTTCCAATCAGTTGTTGAAGTTCATGTAGGTGCAGTACATGTTAAAGTTTCTTTTCTTAAACTGTTATTAATATTTATTATAAGAACAACATAATAAGGATCTTACTGAAAAAAACACAATCACAAAGTACACAATCATTTATCCTAGGAAACCCTCAAGGGGAAGAAAACCCAGCAAAACTTCTTTAATATAGATTCAATAACCAAGTACAGTGTCTCTCACAAGAGAGATCTCACCAAACAGAACATCCACCAGAAACCCTAACCAGAATAGAGTAGCACACCACTTAGAACAAGATAGTCCTTCACCAAGATGACCTTCACCTTTACTGAGATACTCTTCCTTGTAGATGCGTCAGTCTCATACTTGCGCACTTGAGAGCTTGATGTGTGTGTGTACAAATGAGGTGCTAGCCCTCTTATAAATACAATTTGTGCCCCCCCCAATAATTTGGTCAGGGACAACCTATCCACTTTACCTTTCTAATTTACATTTGTCTTGTCTAGGAACAATAGGGCCGACTTGTCAATATATATATTTTATCTTTTTCTTTATCCACAAAAGGGGGTAAGAATATTATTTGCAGTTAGACAATATTTTAACACTCCCTCTTAACAAGAAGGATATTATTTATCTTTTGACAGGTCATTGGATGTCATCATCAACTAAACAATATCATCTGGGAAATATCATCAACTGGATAATCATCATCAATTGGAAAACAACATCAATTGGATAACATCATCAATTGGGTAACATCATCAACTGAGTAATCATCATCAATTGGAAAACAACATCAATTGGATAACATCATCAATTGGGTAACATCATCAACTGGGTAACAACATCCACATCATTAACTGGGAAACATCATCAACTAGGTAACAACAGACATCAATATAATTCACATGGTCATCTGGCATCACGATCATTGACTGGTTTTCCATGAATCCATATTAAATAATTTTTGTTCTCTTTATATTCACGCGAAAGATACTCTTTCTTTATTTCATCTTCATGCAGAAGATGCTCTTTCCTATCTTCACACAGAAGATATCTAATCTTCACACAGAATATATCTTATCTTCACACAGAAGATATCTTATCTTCACATAGAAGATATTCTATGAGTTTTTCCATTCCTTTTATGTTCTCCCTTCTCTTGTAGTCATCTATCTCACCCATCCACTAGGGAGGACTACTACCATAGCTTCACTCCTAGTCATCCCACATGAACTAGAGAAGCTAATATGCTAACCTGGGCAAGACTAGACTCTGTTTCCATGATTCTTGGCCCTTGACCAAGTTTTGAGGATCCTTGGTCATGTTTGACCTACTTTTGGGAGTTCGACCGGCTGTCAAAGGTAGAGCACAAGTTGAAGCAGATATCGCAGGATCTCGAACCCTTTTTATGTATTTTTGGGTTTTGGGCTATGTAACGGTTATGGGAATGTTGGCCCATGGGTTTGCCCATGTTTAGGCCCTTTTTTTAATATATAAATAGATGTCTAGGCAATGTAAGAAGGAGGTGTGGATAAGATGATATAGGAATCTATGTGATGAGGTGCTAAGTGCAAGTGATAGTTGTATATGTGTTGTTCATGTTGTGTGAGACTTGCAAGGCTAAGTGCAAGTGACTGTAAGAGATTAAGTAGAAGCTTTGTTTTGTAACCTAACTCGGGGAAGGAGGATCTGGCAAGGTGCACGCGGATCTCCTGTCCTATGCGAAGTAGGATCTTGTGGCTCTATGCATATAGAAGATTGACATAAGATAATAAACAAGAATAAGAGTTGTTGGATGTAGCCCCAGGCTGGGGGTGAACCACGTATATCCTGTGTTTTGATTTCTTTGTGCTTTATGGTTGTTCTCTTGTTTATGTGATTAAATGCTTAGTGAACCGATATATTCTTCGAAGAATCTAATATGATAGCTTAGTGTTGAATAATGTGAATGAATGTTATAACTAATCTATGTTGATGTGCTTAGTGCTTGAATATATCGGATCTGTGTGAATACTGCAATGCTCTGTAATTAGGTTTTTATCTGCAAAGTAGATATTGGTTAAATACTGATGAACTGTAACTGCTAAGTGCTCTGTAAAGGTATTGTAATCATAGATCTGTGTCCCAGCTAAGGCTGCAGACATCTGAGTCCTTCAACCACCCCTGCCTCTACCTCAGGTGAGACCTCATCTGCTTCACAGGTGTTGCTGAAAGGGTCAGTATTTAGGGTTTTGTTGGTGCGCTCTTGAGCGTTGAACCCTAGGTCTGCCCCTATGCCAACAAATGGTTTTTTTGCCAAGACCTGAAACTGTGATTGTTTGGAACTGAATTAAAGAAAAAGAGAATCTTTGTGCGTAGATATGTTGCTTTAGTGCACAGTAGTCTACTTGATTTGTGAAGCTCTGTGCTAAGAAGAAAAGTCAGATCTAACGAAAAGAGGTAAGTTATTAAATATTTGTGCTTTGATAAAGATAAGAACAGTGAAAAAATTTTATTGGAAAGGTAAGATAAGTGGAAATTTTTGTTTCAAAAGAATGGATCTAAGTATGTTTGATAAATTTTGTCTTAGTTTGAAAAGTAGGGCACAACTAAATGAAAAAAGGTTTGATATGAGTATATCTGATAGAAATAATTAAAGATATGGTATTCCTATGCATAGAAAGAATGCTTGGACTAACAAATGGATGCAGGAACCTAGAAAGAATTTTTTGCAAGATAGCTACTATGACCCTGGTGCGTAGTACAAGAGAGGTTGGGGATCATTTCAAAAAAAGAGAGGACTAACCCTTTGTTATAATTGCAGAAGATTGGGACATCTTGCTAAGGAATGCCCTGGTAAAAGACCTAGTTGTCTTTGTTGTCAATCTATGGACCATGAAGTTTTGGATTTCCCTAGAATGATTGATAAGGTTGAAAGAATGAATATAAGACAAGAAAACCCTGAGAAAAATCAAGTAATTGAGATCATGGAAAAAAACCAAAAAGAATTAGAGAATGTATTGCTACAAATGAAAGAAACCCTAAATGATCATAGAAATATTGACTTATCATAGAGCTTCAAAGAAAAATAATGCATAGAAACAAGAATAGGAGACTTCGACGTTGACTGTGTTCTGGATGAGGAAACACGAGTGAATATCGTGATAGAAAGAACTTGGGAAATTTTAGGAAATCCTGCTATGATTCCTTCATTAGGAGGAATAGGATTATTTAGAGTAAAGTTGATAACCCTATGTGGAAGACTCACCTAGATATCTATAAATGCTCATGGAACTTCGACGGAAGAAGATTTTGAGGTTGTTAAATTTATTGATACCAACACCCCATTTGCTATATTACTAGGAAAAACTTGGATTGAGAAAGATCAGGCCAAAATAAAAGAAGAGGAAATCTTAGAACAAAAGAAGCAAGAACTAAAAGATTTCATGACTAGGAGGATAGCGCACTTAATTGAAGAACAAGAGAATAGATCAAAGCTGCTAAGAACTAGAAACCTAGATGTCGAAGTTGAAAGAATAAAAGAAGACTCACCGAAGAGTAGAGCACCTACCCCGGACAGAGAAGAGGTATTACTCTCTAATACTATGAAAGACCATCAACAGTGTGAAGTTACTATGCTAAAAGGAGATAAGAATCAGAATGGAAAGAGGAATACTAAGATAAATATTACATGGAAGAAGGCTAGAAAACTCAGTAATAAGAGAGCAAAGATAGAAAAGTTGCAGAAGGTTCCAGAAGGGACTTCGTAGAATGAAGGTTTGAAAAACTAGAACTTCGTCGGGATATCAGAACATCGCAACCTGGCACTTCGCCATGACGAAGCAATATAGTCATTGAGAGAATTATAATCGTTAGCTCGATGCCCCAAATGGTCAGAACATTAGTTATGGCCCAAAAGATTTCCATCAGACCGTTGGGACCGTGCCATAATGGAAAGAACTGCAGTGATGAAGGCCTCCCATCCATTGGAGAGATACGTTACGTCATGTCTACTTATTCTGTCGACTGTTGCACCGAGAACACTTTTTCGAATTATATATAGATCGACACTTTTTCTATTGCTTTGAGCACTCATTCATCCACCTGAGTTATTCGATCTAAGAGTGCATGTCGAACGAGCTCAACACAGCAGAGAAAATCATCGAAGAAGTTATAATCGACCTTATGGCTGAGAAGGTGATGTCTGTCGGAGTTCAAGCCTCATCGACACAAGGAGTGCAAGCCTCCCCGTCAACTACTCGGGGATCCAGACCATCCCGACTTTTAGCAAAGAAAAGCGCCAAGCATCGATATGACTTGGCAAATGCGAAGTTATTCTCTAATATCCTACCCAACTGCATCCTGCCTTTGGCTGGTGTGATGAGTCATGACAGTGTCTTGAGAGACTTTGATTACACCATGGTTACTGTGTAACTCTTGAAGAGGATATGCGCAGTAAGAACACAGCAGGATAAGATCGGGACGTTGAAGTTCAATGACTTCAACCTAGGGGACCGAAAGAACTACAGTATGCTCACTCCTTACAAGTGTTTGACCAGGACGAAGGGAAAGAACTTGAAAATAATCCCCCATCCATGGACTATGAACCTCGTGCAGTCCACAAGAATGTGATGAAGATTCCACATTTTGGAAGGCACCAGGAGGTTAACACATGTGTTAAGATCCTGCTATCATGTTACCATGGCAGATATCTATGGCTATATAGATGTATCATAGTCGATCCATAGGACTTCTACCTAGGGAAGGCTATAGATTGAGCATGCAGGGACCCAACCCACAGGACTTCTACCCATGGAAGGCTATAGATCATGCACTGGCACATAGGATCAAAGACACATATGGTGATGTAGAAAAGGGGGTGCGAGGCTACAAGGTAGATTCCATCTGGAATGGCACAGTGCGCCTGGCCTACCAGTTGATCGCGGGAAATCTCATCAGAAAGAACCAACCTAAACAGGTCACAGGATTTTTTGTTGACCTCACCGAGAAATGTGTAGAAGGACTCCAGATTAACTGGTCAAAGTACTTAGTGAACCACTTGGAATTGGATTTCCACGAATCTCAGGATTAGGGCTATGAGTTCCACTTTAGTTGTCTCCTGATCCTCAGAATGTTTACTACTTGGGAGATGTCGAAAGGTGTGACCTTCCCAGAAATTGATTCATTCGAACCACTCGCTTCTAAGTTCACCACACTCTGGTACTTGAGCGATATGGGAAAGCAGTGGCAATCGAAAGCAGTATTCCATACATACTAGCTGCAGTCGAAGAGGGCCATCGAAGTTTTCCCTCACATGACGCCAAACACCCTGCACTTGTTCATACCTCTCATGAAGTTTCGTGTAGATCAACACTTCATTTATATCACTGCGCAAGCATATGAGCATAAAGAAGAGATTCAGTCATACTATAATCTCACAAAGGAGTAAATTGAGGAGATAACCAAGGACTAGTTTGTAGAGCTCCTGATCCCTGTTGACCCTACAGAAATGTCTGATCCGAAACTTATTGGCAGCTCAAAGTCCACTCACAAAGAACATGACACACCTGGAACTAGTAGAAGGAAGAAGACCGAAGAAGTACAAAACCTGAGCATCACATCAGATGAAACTACTTCAATATCACCTGGACGAGGAGGTGATGACAAAGTAGATAGAGAAGAGACCAATGGCAAAGAACATCAACAGAAGCAAGGCGAAGTAACACCACCTAGGGATCATGTTGATGAGACTGATCCCTCAAAGAAAAGAAAGGTTTCCCCCACGACACCTACCTCACAGAAGAAGTCAAGAGCGAGAAAAACCATGATGCAAACTGTGCTCACAGTCGATGACTTCGACTTCATCATCATCGTTGTATCAGATCCTTCGCAGGATGTCTTGCAGAAACACAAAGCCAAGAAAGAAGAGATGTATGACAGAATTGAGGTTGAACTCATAGGGGTATAGTATACCATTCAATCCAGCCGCATAGTATCCACTGCACCCCCACCATCAGAAGCACCAGAGTTGGGAGATGAGCCTACCCAACTCTACAGACTAGCTGATGTGATCGAAGCTCACCTTCATCGTGCACAGGAAGAAATAGAACAAGCCATGGAGGCCCTAAATCAAGTGCAAATAGTAGTCATAGAGAAATGTTGAGTTGCACAGTATGAGAAGGTTTCTCTCCAAACAAAGTTTGAAGAGGAGAAATAACAAATACAGCAAGAGAAAGAGCAGTTACTCGCAAAATATCTCAAAGTCAAAGAAGCAGTCAACAGAGCACTTCGCTCTATGACAGGCTTAGAGAAAAAAGTGGAAGAACTAGTAGAGAATCAAGTAGCGCAGCTTGATGAATCTATTTAGCAACTTCAACAGAGAGTCACAGATCTGGAGCTATGAACAGTTCCCAACACTCCACAGGATGTACGAGATCAAAGAGAAGCAACTTCTTGAAGCGCAGTTGAGAGAATCAAGACCCTTACCATGGAATGTAAACATATAAGTGATCGCAGTTCCCAGACTTATGAGCAACTCATTGAGGATCCTGAATTGAAGGCACTTGAGTCACAGCTCCAGGATAAAAAGAAGAAAGAAGAAAAAGTACAGACGCAGCTGAAGCCCCTATCCATAGTTGAAAGGATGAAGTGATCCCAAGAATAGTGCACCACTCAACAGCAGGTCTACACCATTCATAGAAAATTCATGGAAGTGACTCAGAGGCTCCAGCCAATACATAACGAGGCTTTCCAACTGTTTGTGAAGATTGAAGGCCAAGGTGAAGAACTGGATAAAGTCGTCACTACATTTGAACAACGTCTGGAGTGACCTGTCAATGAAGCAGTTATCCAAGATTTCATCGAGCAAGAGGCCTTGGCATAGCAACAAGCCGAAGCAGCTCGAGCCAAGATCAAGGCTTTTGAAGCAGAGCTACCCAGATCAGAGTGACTTGGGATGAGTCACAGGTGATTATTGGGGGCATGTTGGCCCTTGACCAAGTTTTGAGGATCCTTGGTCATGTTTGACCTACTTTTTGACTTCGACCGGTTGTCGAAGGTGGAGTGCAAGTTGAAGTGAGATCATGGGATCTCGACCTCGTTTTAGGGATTTTGGGGTTTTGGGCTATGTAATGGGTATGGGAATGTCGGCCCATGGGTTTTCCCATGTTTAGGCCCTTTTTGTAATATATAAATAGATGTCTAGGTGATGTAAGAAGGGGATGTGTATAAGACGATATAGGCATCTGTGTGATGAGGTGCTAAGTGCAAGTGATAGTTGTATATTCTATGTGCATGTTGTGTGAGACTTGTAAGGCTAAGTGCAAGTGACTGTAAGAGATTGAGTATAAGCTTTGTATTGTAACCTAACTCAAGGAAGGAGGATCTGGCAAGGTGTGCGCAGATCTCCTGTCCTATGCAGAGTAGAATCATGTGGCTTTGTGAATGTAGAATATTGACAGAAGATAATAAACAAGAAGAAGAGTTGGTGGACGTAGCCCCGGGTTGGGGGTGAACCACGTATATGTTGTGTTGTGGTTGCTTTGTGCTTTATGGTTGTTCTCTTGTTTATGTGATTAAATTCTTAGTGCACTGATATATATGCTTAGAATAATATAATATGATAGCTTAGTGTTGAATAATGTGAATGAATGCTAGATCTAATCTATGTTGATGTTCTTAGTGCTTGAATATATCGGATCTGTGTGAATATTGTGATGCTCTGTAATTAGGGTTTTATCTATGAAGTAGATACTGGTTAAATATTAATGAACTGTAATTGTTAAGTGCTCTGTAAAGATGTTGTAATCATAGATCTGTGTCCCAGCTAAGGTTGTAGACATCTGAGTCTTGCAACCACCCCTACCTCTACCTCAGGTGAGACTTCATCTGCTTCACAAGTGTTTCCGGAAGGGCCGATAGTTAGGATTTTGTTGGTGCTCTCTTGAGCATTGAACCCTAGGTCTACCCCTATGCCAACAATGATCCACGTAGGATCATGACACAAACCTCAAGATCCAACTAACCATTCCACATGGTCAATGTTTGTGTTCTAGGCTACTCAATCCTTGGCCAGAGGAGAGTATTTTCCCACTGCCCCTTGGAGAAACATCCACACTCCTCTCTACGAGGGTGGTCACACCCCTCTCTATGAGGGTATTCTAGCATGTCCCTATAGTATCCAAAACTCAACACTTGGACAGAGGCCAACCTTGGAAAATTTCTCATTCCCCTTCTCTATGAAGGTCTCTTCCTTCTCTACGAAGGTATCCTTCTTATCTACGAAGGTCTCTTCTCTTTTCCTTCTCTATGAAGGTCTACCTGTGGGATTGTTCATTCCTTCTCTATGAAGGTATAGCTATGGGATATGAAAAAAATATCTTGTGGTCCAAAATATTTCCATGGTATAATACCATGCTACCCATCTTCTAGGAACCATCCATCTGCTTTCCTAACTGTACCAAATCACAATCCTCCATTTTGAACTTGGAGACATAGCTCCCTCTTGCACCAAAATAAGAGCTTCTAATCATCATCCTTGAAGTTCTCTTCTGTAATATCCCTGGTGCCTTCTTGAGTTCGAACATTTATTTCTTTCTGACATCATACTGGATTAACCTGCTCCCTTTACATCTCATCAACTATATTTGAGTATCCATATTTCTCTTCATCTTGAACATTTATGTTCTTCATCTTTAGGAGCATCCTGCTTCTATATAAATACTAGATATTGTATGGTCTTTACTGACTATCACCATATCATAAGTCCTTCTCATGTTGTCTAACTTATGCAAGTCAAGGAATAAGTTCTTTCTTCCGAGACCTGTAAACTTACTTACAGTATGTTTTCTGAGATATGTCACTTAGTCAATCAATCAGTAACAATAAGAAGTAATCAAATAAAACTATATCATGATTTCTATCAAAGTAGTACACATCTTTTCTTAAGTAAAACTTGTTCAACCATGTAAACATATGAAACCCTAATCATGAATAAGACTTTTGAACTCTTTTTCACTCTAGCTATGAAATTACCAATTCTTTCCTTACTAACATAGCTAAACACATACCTTTGTCACTCTCATGAGTGATCATACCTGAAAATAAATATTTATCTCTTTCTTTATCCTCTTCTTTGATACTTCCTTCATAAGTATTCATAGACACTGAAGTAAAACGAGGTTAATTAACAAGATACTAAAAATAAACATGAATATTTATCTTTTTGTTTTTTTGTGGGGAGGCTCCATGGACTCCACCATTTTCTATCTTTCTTCAGATCAACTATCTTCAAATTAAAGTACATAATCCTCAATTTCTACTAAATCTTTCTTTGAGGGAGGAGATTCCTCTTCCTCTTCCACATGTGCTTGATACTTTATTTCCCCTTTTCCTTATGCTTGGTCTGTTGCTCTTCTTCCTCTGGTTCTGGTACACTCACTGTGACATGTTCTCATCTAGAATCATATGCAACCTATGCTCCCAAGATCTGAAGTTTCCAGATCCTTCCAGCCTATCTTCTACCCTCATACTAGTATCCATTCTTTCTTGCAATAGAAATCCTAGCCCTTCGGTCTATAGAAATAATAAAAATATTCAAATTTCTTGGATATGAAAACTAAACTCACCAAAATATGTGTTGGACTGAGGCGAGTGTGTTTGTATAGTCAATTTCTGAAAAATCCAATTTCTGACACTTGAAACTGGACCAACGGATTTATGGATTGGTGCTTCTTGTTTTTTGGTACTTCTGGTTTTCTGGTACTTATGGTTTCCTGGTACTTCTAGAACTGGTGAAAACTAGGGTTTAAATTTATGGGAGTTCTATCCATTGAAAAGGTGCATTGAAGGTGCCAATGAGTTCCTTAGGCTAGGGTGCACTTTTCTATATGATCTTTGGGCTGAAATTCCACTTTAATAAAAAGCCCTAATTTTCTTGTACAACAACAGTGACGTTTTTCTTTTTTTGTGAAAGATGCTCTCTTCAGCTTAGATCTGATACCATGTTAAAGTTTCTATGCTTAAACTATTATTAATCTTGATTATAACAACAACATAATAAGGGTCTTACTTAAAGAAACACAATCACAGATTACACAAGCATTTATCCTGGGAAACCCTCAAGGGGAAGAAAACCCAGCAAAACTTCTTTAATATAGATTCAATAAACAAGTACAGTGTCTCTCACAAGAGAGATATCACCAAACAGAAGATCCACCAGAAACCCTAACTAGAACAGAGTAGCACACCACTTAGACCAAGATAGTCCTTCACCAAGATGAACTTCACTTTTACTGAGATACTCTTCCTTGTAGCTACATCACTCTCAAACTTGCGCACTTGAGAGCTTCATGAGTGTGTGTAAAAATGAGGTGCTAGGCCTCTTATAAATACAAGTTGTGCCCCCCCAATAATTTGGTCAGTACCGACCTGTCC